>JALIZH010032925.1:902500-1082500 GCA_030522465.1 Rhipicephalus appendiculatus | reverse complement strand
CCCATGCTTGCAGCCGAAGATGACTTCCGCTACGCGCATGTGATCGCTGTCGCACGCACATTGTCAGTTAAATTCAAATAAGGGGAAAGGGTTGATTCCTTCCGCATCACAATAAATATGTGGCCTAACGTTAAGGTTTTTTAACAGCGAAGCTCTTAAAGCTCGAGGTAAAATGTCGGGTGTCCGCAAACAACCCTCCGCGCCCTTGCTTATCCCTCGCCGTTGCTTATCAGCCGCGCCCACCGACGGAGACAGTCCGCACAGCCGCCGCGCCGAGTTTCCCAACGTAGCGCGAGCCGATTAGCGGCGAAAGGCCTGCGCTTCAACCGGGGGTGCCACAGCCAGCTTTGCACGTTAGTTCTGGCGCTGGAGTTTGGGACATTCTTGCATGGTCTGTGACAGGCTGTGGTTCGACTCTACTCTGTCTACGCCAAGGGAAAGACCCAGCATCAGTCCAAGAAGGCAACGTTAAGCCTCTAAGATCGACCAGCTTCGCTGTTTCTTAAGCTTTACACGACTAGTGTAAACTTCTCCCTTTTTTATTAAAAAAAAAAAAAGCCGGAAGTGGTTATATCCTCGGTGTGTTCTCAGTGCATGTGTTTACTTCCAACGTTATGTCAAGCGATTGATTTCTTTTGACATTTTAGACAACTGTGGATATTTGTATGAATTTTCTATGTGAGCTATTCACGACCCCCATTTCCCAATTGTGCGCTCCTGCCTCCAATCCTCAGAGACCTTCTCGTGCGAAGCCTGTCTCTGTGACGCAAGCGTCTCAGTCTCGGTGCTGTGTTGTCACCGGACTAACTGGAGCGCAACTCAAGCGGGAAAGTGGTTCGAGGACGGTGTGCGCTTCCGCAGTGTGATTCAGCACTACTACAACACGGCCTCGCGCGCCACGTTCGCCGGCGCATAGCGCGCACGGGCGCCAAATATGTAAAACATGATCTCGTTACACTGGCCGCCGCCGCCGACGCTGCCCGCTTTCTAGCGTCATTCGCGGTGCTTCGTTCGCACACGCGTGAACATTCAGCGCCCTTCCCCCGCGGATTGAGAGAGGCTGAAAGCGAGTAAGCAGCAGCAGTGCGGCCAAGAACAAGGAGGGCGTGCCAGAGGTGTACAATAACTTGACAGGATGGCCAAAAGAGGGTCAAGCCGCGAGCACTCGGCCGAGGTTCACCTTCGCGGTCGAATGCCTTCGTTTTCCGCTTCCTGATGCGGCCGAGACTTCCGCAATTTTCCGCCGGGTCGCCAGGCTGCTCGATGCCGCCACACGGGCGGGCGGTGACGCCTTCGCAAACCGCGGAAGTCCGCCTTCCCCCCTCCCGTCGGCGCCCGGTCCTCGTCGGCAGCCGTCACTCGCCTTCCTGAATCCGGTCCACGCGGTGCGCCAGATTGAAATGTCTTTTGTGCATGCGCGCGCTGGGGGGCCACTGGGCCGGATTGGTGACCAGCCTGGGACACGGTGACAAGCCGAGGCGAGCACACACTCCGCGCTCGGCTGTTCATCGTCTCTCGCCTCGTCCACACTTTCTTTTTTTTTTGTCTTGTTTTCGGCGGCGCTCAGCCGAAATTCTGTGAAATGGCGATGCGCTATGCCCCCTCGCCACCTGCCGTTAGCGTATGTTGCGGCTCTTCACGCGCGCCTTGTCGCGATGTCCGATCGCTGTCGTCTCAGTTTCTTTCAAAGCGAAAATTCGTGCAAAGCGAAAGTTTTGTACCAATGCAAAGCGAAAATTTTCAAAGCGAAAGATTTTGTTGCGCGAAAGTTTCACTCACGAATCAACTTCGTGAGCGAAACCTACCTCAATGAGCAAGGCTAAAATATATATATATATATATATATATATATATATATATATATATATATATATATATATATATATATATATATATATATATATATATATATATACAGTGAAACCTCGGTGATACGAATCTCGCGGGGTCACCAAAAGTATTCGTATCATCCGAAATTCGTATCACCAGAAAACACGGAAAATTAGTATACGACAAAAGAAAGCTGGCGCACGTTTTCGTTTATTGTTTCTCAGGGCCGCAGCAACGTCATGAACTGCTCTGAATGATTGCCAATAAAATTTTTAGGTGTCAACGATCGTACGTACTTGGAAATATAAGGTGCGCGCGCGTGTGTAATTAGCGAACCAGATGTGTTGTGACCGTGACAGCTAGTAGCCCGTTCCAAGTCATAGTACGCTTTTTAACGGGACACCAGAGCACTACAGCGAAAGGGACCTACGGAACGCTTGGCACGCGATTGTTGAAGGGCCGGAACATTTTAGAAGCACTGGAATTTCTTGTTATTTTCTTATCGCTATCGTGTTGGGGATGTTTTTCGGGAGATTTGTTCCTGCACAATCGGGAGGTTTGCTTGAAATTCGGGAGCCTCCCGTGTAAATCGGAGCGTGGGCGTGTGCGCGTGCATGCCCGCGCTAGGGTTCCCGTGCCCGCGCGTGACTGCCTTGTCTTCCGCGACAGCGCGGGCATCGCCTGTTCGCACCTGAGTGGTAGCTTACGTTCGTATCAAACGTCGCGGGGTGAAAATCGTTTCGCAACAACCGCACTCCATTACATTGACGGCTAATGGGCCTTAGCCGGGACCACCGAAAAATTCGTATCACCCCGAAATTCGTACGAGCCGTGATCGTATCACCGGGGTTCCACTATATATATATATATATATATATATATATATATATATATATATATATATATATATATATATATATATATATATATATATATATATATATATATATATATAACTTTCTTCGTCAGACCCAAATTCTTTTTAAAATAGCGTGCGGATTAAACAGTTATGCAAACGGTGATGTGTACGAGTAGCGAAGCCAGAAATGTTTTTTTTTTTTCATGGGAGAAGAGGGGGGTTCAACCATACTATATGTATGTTCGTGTGCGCGTTTGTTTGTGTGCGTGTATATAGACACATGCAAAACTGAAAATGTAGGGGAATATCTTAGACCCCCCCCCCCTCCCCCCCATGAAAGCAGTAGATATATGTAGCGGTGTAATGGTCAATGGGAAAAAAATGCCGAAAAGTAACGCATAAACGAACGCGCGGAGTAGTTCCACATAACTGGCGTAGCCGGGGGAAGGGGGGGGGGGGAATAACCTACCCCCCTCACCCTCCGGCTGCTCCGCGATGTACTTATATGATCAGAACTACTCCACGCGTTCGTTTATGCGTTTCTTTTCTGCATTTTTTCCCCCTTGGCCGTTACACTGCTGCCATATATACTTTGTACTGCTATATGGAACGCTCGGTTTCTTTAAGCGAGGAATTATAAATAATAATTGCTGGAATTACGTGCCAAAAAAACGATATCATAATGAGGCACGCCGTAACAGGACGGGGAGTTTAGACCGGAAGTTTAGACCAACTACACGGGGTTCTACAGTGCACATAAATATAAGTGCACGAGCCTCCAGCATTTTCGCCTCCATCAAAAATCTGACCGCCGCGGCCGGGATCTAACCCGCCACCTTCGGGTCGGCAGCCGCTCACCTTAGCCACGGTACCGCGTGGCAGCTAAGCAAGGCAATCGTCGTGCACTGTTGATACATTGCAGTCAGTACAACTTTACAGCAAACCGCGTTTTTGACGTGGAACCTCTTTTTCTTTTTTACCTTTAGCGGTTTTCTTTTTTTTGTTTGTTTTTTTTTTCAATTCATTGCGATCTTCCTGAAGTAAACATAAAGCGTGTGTTTCTTTGCATTCGCAACCACCGCGGAGGTCTAAGTGATCATGGTGCTTAACTTCTCGGCCCGAAGGTCGCGGAGTGAATCGCGGCCGCGGCGGCCGCATTTCGATGTAGACGAAATGTTAGATGCCCAAAGAACCCCAGGGGATCGAAATTTTCGGAGCCTTCCACTCGGGTGCGCTTCATTATCATCTCATGGTTTTGGGACATCAAACCCCAACAATCATTAATTATTATCGCTGCATTCACGAGGTAGATCGCATGTTACAGTAACCCGTAATCTCAGGCACAGATTTACTCTTTATTTATTTTTCTTTAATTTGACCCGTTTGTCTTTGAATGTGCCCACGCCCGCTCATCGCAGGACTCTTGTGATCGGTCTTCTGTAAGTAGACATTAACACATTAATTAGTTAGGGTAGTTAACTAATCACTTAAGTTATAAGTATCTACATGCCGAAACGGCGACATTATCGTGAGGCGCGCAATAGGGGGAGACACCGGGATATTTTGGCGATACTTCCCGCCACATCCTAGGCTATACTCGGCGACAACTTTTCTTGACAGCACTGTCGAAGCTACAGAACCAAAGCGCACGCCTGCTACCGCGCCAAAAAAATTGTGCTTAAGTTTACTGATAATTTTCTCATTTGTCTTGCTGATATAAATACTGCTTTATTTATTATGAGACTGGAGACAGTTGTGGGAAGTTGTAGGTAAAATACAGTTATTGTTCAACTTGCAAGAATGCTTTCCTTTTCTTTTCCATTTCTTAGACAGCACCACCTTTTCAGCACACCCGTTTTCCAAGCTAACATGGCGTCCGTGACGTCAATGTGCGGCCGCAAACGCCCTGTTCAGTTCTCCAACAAAAATATACTCGTAATAGGACACTAATATGTACACTGAACAATTGAAATGTTTCTCCCATTCATAATTTTCATGTCTGTATTTTTCTAAACGCGTTAACGATGTGAGCGAGCAAAACCTAAAGCAACCGCAAGCTGCCGTACTACTTGCGGAGCAACATGAATGTGCGGAAGCCCCGCCTCCGTAGCCTTCGCCCCAATGTCAAGATAAGTTGTCGCAAAAGAAGCGCATGAGTGGTGCCGCCTGCAGACAAATACATATTCGCACCTGCGTTGAAAACATGCCATCCACCCTACCGCATACGCCTGTACTTGCCCGTGGTGTGGATGACAGCCAACTCTCGCTCACATTTCGTGGGAATGTGAAGTAAGGCCTTCCCAAAATTAATACGCCTCATATTCCGGCGTAAAAATTCCGAACGGAGCAGTGGGAGACCTTGCTCTCCAGCGAGGAAAAGGAGGCCCAAGTGATGCTTTTGACTAGGCATGGCGGGCTGCTGAGGCCAGTGTAGCCCTGCACTAGGGGCCCCACCCGCCTTCTTCTCAAACCCCATCTCTTTTAAATGCGAATGCATTTCTTAGTCGGGCTATGTCAAGGCATCCGGCGTTGTCCGGCGTTGTCCGGCGTTGTCCGGCGTTGTCCGCGCGCCGGCAGGTGTTATCTCTCCGCTCTCACTCCCTCTCCCATAGCAACAGCTGCGGGCGCGCGCGCTTATCCTCGCCCCTAGCAAGCGGAGCATGTGGTGCGAGAGAGTGTAGGAGAGGGTAGGTGCAGTGCTTCGCCGCTCCTTCTCTCGCCGTTCGCTCTCTCTCCTCCCTGCGCCCCACTCTCCCGTCCGCTCGCGCCTCACTCTCGACCGTTCGCTGGCTGGGCGCCTCTCAAGGCGATGGCAGAAGTCGGTGTCGGCGCAAGAAATGCATTCGCATTTCCTCACGATTCCCTTCGGGGAGGTGGGGGCATTTTTTCTGTTTAATACACATTTTTCAAGTCAATTTTGAGCGGCGTACTATTCTTCAATGTGCACCCATAAATCTAAGCCTAGTCTCGCAAGGTCATTGGTCGCGTCGCAATGATCTTGAGCCGCCGGAGCGCAATTGCTCACGTCAGGCCACGTGACCCGCTGCGGAGAGGCGTCACAGTTGCGCTTGCTCGTAGCCTCGCCGCTTTGGTATCACGTGACTAGGCGGAGGTTTGTCGGCTGCTTCACCCGCGCTTTGCCGCTTCGTCACGCCATTGATGACGCGTCGGCTGGGCCGCCTGTGCATGGACTGGAGCGCAAGTGACAGACATTTATCCAGTAGATATAGCTAGACGGCAAGCTGCGAAATCCCAAGCCAAGGCAACTTTGCCTGCTGAAACATCGTGGCAAAGGGAGGCCAGATTACCACGTCATGGAGAAGTTTACCAAGCGCGGAAGAGTGCCAAGACAGAAGCTACTGCAGCCGTCAACTGTGTGCATGGTCTTTGCAAAACCAAGCCAAACATACATTTCGCTCGTGTAAAGGTTTACAAGAGTTACACATTATCTTTTTTTTTTTTTGTATTTTTCTCCCATTGAAATTCGGTCGCCGCAACGGCGATCAAATCCGCGAACTCTAGCACAGAAGCGCAACGCCAGGACCGCTAGTTTGTTGCAGCGCGCATATATTATTCGGTAGCCATCCGTTATGTTCCAATTTCTCAGCATCTTGCCCTCTCTCAAGTGTCGTCTGTTAGAGCCACCGGAGCTTGAAGCACAGCCTTCATTTTAAATGCGAAGCGTTTTTTAGCGGGACTGCAGGCACTTTGAGCGTTTCTATCTATCTATCTATCTATCTATCTATCTATCTATCTATCTATCTATCTATCTATCTATCTATCTATCTATCTATCTATCTATCTATCTATCTATCTATCTATCTATCTATCTATCTATCTATCTATCTATCTATCTATCTATCTATCTATCTATCTATCTATCTATCTATCTATCTATCTATCTATCTATCTATCTATCTATCTATCTATCTATCTATCTATCTATCTATCTATCTATCTATCTATCTATCTATCTATCTATCTATCTATCTATCTATCTATCTATCTATCTATCTATCTATCTATCTATCTATCTATCTATCTATCTATCTATCTATCTATCTATCTATCTATCTATCTATCTATCTATCTATCTATCTATCTATCTATCTATCTATCTATCTATCTATCTATCTATCTATCTATCTATCTATCTATCTATCTATCTATCTATCTATCTATCTATCTATCTATCTATCTATCTATCTATCTATCTATCTATCTATCTATCTATCTATCTATCTATCTATCTATCTATCTATCTATCTATCTATCTATCTATCTATCTATCTATCTATCTAGCTAGCTGCCTACTTCTGGGTCCGCTAGTGATGGTTCCCTTAACTTGGGGTAGACCAAAATTAGTGTGGCAGGATAAGAGGGTTTGACGAATATGTCTGGCTGGTCATGGCATGAATAACGTGAAAATCCCGTCGCGTACTTAGTCAAACTCTTTCCTACAGACACGTGTGGCACATACCCGTATACCACGGGCCGTGGTATGCGCCACAGGTGATTCACAGTTTATATCTACCCAGGAACGGTAAGAACAGACATTGGTAATTTAAATGTGAGAACATTAAGAAAAACTGACATCGGCAGCGTTGACCCGAGGAATGCAAACAATAAATATCAAGGTCCCAGCAGGAATCTAACCCAAGCAATGTGCGTGGCAATCAAGTATTCTACCACAGAGCCAAGCCAGGTCTCGGAACTTGTTTGGAAAAAGAACCTATGCAGGCGTAATGTTGGTGAAACGTCAATGTTGGTCGCAGCGCTGGCTATCTAAATTTATAAACATTACATATGTACTCCTATGCTACAGGCCTCACGTCGTGTTAACGTCAATTGTAGTTAAGCGCCATCCACTGAAGTTGGTCTACGTAGCGCTAGCCATCCTCGCAAGCATAAGCGCTACATATCAGCTTACCGTTTCCGATGTTGGTAAACCCATGTTGCTGTTGGCATCGTTACGCAACTGTAAACAACTGGTTATATCAGACGCATGAGGCAGTTCAACGTATGTCTGTGCGAACAACAATTTGCACATACTTTAGCGTAATTTCGCAACGTTTCGCTCAATGAAAAAAAAAAAGAAAATATTACACCACAGTCACCTTCCCTCCGCATGCTTCGCATAACATCGATTCCCATGGTACGTGGAATCTGCCGAATTTTCTTGAGTACTTCCAGTCAGAATTCTTGCGCTTATAATACCGTTTGTGAAATGACAACATTATGCCGCGTGCACACTGAGATATTCGGCGGCAACAGCGGCGCGGAATCGGCTTCGGTGGCAGCGAGATCCGGCGGATCTCGCTGCCACCAGCGCCTGCTTTTTTTTTTGATAGCGCTTTACACGGAAGACGGCGCTGTGTCGCGTTTCGGCGTTGCGGTTAGCAGGCCGTGTGAACGATCCGGAATTTCGTCAGTGCGAGAATTCCGCTAGCTGAGGACGGCGGATTCCCCAGTGTGAACGAGCCTTTACTATTCCTACAATCTTGGCTGATTAAGGAAGTTTCCTTCTACGTTAGGAATATCAATCAATCAATCAATCAATCAATCAATCAATCAATCAATCAATCAATCAATCATTTATTTCCTTTCGAATAGGAGTAGTACAGGACTAAAAGCTCGAGAGCTTGACGAGGTCCCGACCCCTTTACAAGTTGGCAAAGCAGCAGGATGACAGACAATCATGCATGAAGAATACAAAATAGACTTTACAAGAATAACATGGGCATCAAGTAATACAAAAATTATGAAACAAAGCACTGAACTAGAGAGAGAATAGTTCATATGTATAGTCATGAAGTGGCATGAACATGAAAAGCAACAATCGATAAGAAGAATGGCCAAAATTCCTAGAGATGTATTATTCGGGAAAATAAATTGAGCTGGGCGAAGCGTTTGATGTGACAGTTTTGATTAGACGAAGGATCAAAATCTTCTTCGTTTAAAAAGTTTAGTAGGGAAGGTAGCCTGTAGGACAATGATTGCTCATCATAAACAGTTCTAGGGGTGGGTACAGTCCACATTTCTTTGTGCCTGGTGAGTCGAACACTTGGGTTTACGTTTAGCTTAGCAAGATTAACCATGGTATTGGTAAACAAACCCTTGCTTAACAAACTCTTTATAACACAACATCAGCCTGTAATTATACAAAGAGAACACTGGAAGAATTTCATATTTTGGAAAAATAAGTTTTGTAGAGGACAGATAGTGTACAGCAGTAATATGTCGTATGGCTCTTTTCTGTAGTAAATGCAACTTGCGCAAATTTGTCACTCCGGTAGTACACCACACTATGCTACAGTACTGTAACAAAAGATAATACCAGCGCATTGTATATCATAACTTTCACCTTAGTAGGAAGAATACATCGCATACGTGCAAGGACACCAATGGCAGATGGCATCTTTGAGTGCAGGCTATCAACATGTAGATTCCATGTAAGGTGGTTTGAAAAATATACTCCAAGGGTATTAACGGAATCTACCATATCTAACTGCTGAGAGCCCAGAAATAAATTCATTTTATTTGTCAAGGTTTTTCCTTTAGGCGTGTATAAAATAACTAGTGTTTTTGAAGGGTTTATTTTTAATAAGTTCACCGAGGCCCAGGAATCTATGTCAGACAGCGTTTTATTAGCCATTACCTCTATCTCTGTTTCCAAGCTCCCTGTAATAAAAACTGTCGTGTCATCGGCGTACGAGACAAACGTTGCGTTGTGTGTGCAGTGTACAATGTCATTTATGTAAATCAAAAAGTAAAAGTGGCCATAAAATGCTTCCTTGTGGCACACCAACCACGACCGGCTTCCTTGCAGATATTTCATTGAATGACTTTTCTAACAGTGTTTGTAACGGCTTACTAGCAGAATTAAAAGAAAATATTTTTGTTGCCTTGTTGACAGCTTCATCGCAATTTGAGCACTGCCGGTGAATTTCCACCGCGGACCCTGCCGTGCCATTCTGTATAACGTCCAAGAAGTGCTGTGCGAAAGACACGAATGAGCGTCAGCGCGCAGTACGTTGCGGGTGCGGGAAAATATGTACACGAGCGTGAGACGAGAAAAAGTGTCGCTTGATGAGCGCCATCTTCCGGTACGCCTAATATTGGTGCTCACGTGACCTGATGTGCTCTAAAGCATGGTTAAACGTTCCTTCTGCCCCGGTCGTGGATAAAGGAGGAGGGAGCGCATCCCCTTCTCTATCTCGGCCGTGGCGGCCCGCGCGCCGCACTCGAAGTTAATCTGCGGCGGGTGCAAAGGCAAACGGCGAGCCGTGTTAGCTGGTGGTTTCGTGCGCGCTGTTTTTCTGCAAGCACAGAGCAGTCACGTAATATAAAGTTTCCCAGACCGACGATGCGACAGTCAGTACGAAGTTTTGCTCCCCGCCGCTGGCGCTTTTCATAACACCAATGTTGTGATAGCGAGTGCCTACGGTTATCTATTGAGATGTGTCCGCGTTTACCTTTGCTGGTGGGACTCCACGTTTGTAATCTTCTTATACCCCTGTCACACGTGGCAACGTAAGTACACTTTGAGCAAGTGCCCTTCGCCGCGAGTGTCATTTGCACGCTGTCACACGAGAAAGTTTAGTGTCACTCGCTGCAAAGTGCACTTGCCGGCAAGTGTGTTCGCAAACCTCACTTCGCTGCGACGGAGTGTGTAGCCTCGGTCGCAGTGGCTTGCACATAAATACGCTATTGCATAAAGCGGCGCTCATAGTATTTTTAAACCATTGTTTTCGTTATCAGGGATACTGATATGTATTAAAACAAGTCATACTACAACGAAAAACCTCGCTAGTCTCGCCCTCGGGCAGTTTGCGGCCACGTCCGCTAGGGGGGATGCGGGAGCACATGCGGTGTAATGGCCGCGTCTGTAGCGTTGTTTACTTCCTTGCACACTTGCACATGTGTAGGTCACTCGTTCTCTAGTCAGTTGCGATGGCGTGAGCCACTGGTGCTACTTCCACGAAGACAACGTCGTCCGTCGCTGTGACACGGGTGCAAAAGTAACAAATATACGTTGCGTTACTATTCCCCCAATTGCCATTGTCATCATTTCCAAAGTACACTTCGCTTTCTCGTGTAGCAGCGAACCGCTAAAGTGACACTTTGTGAGCGGAAGTGCACTCGCTGAAAGTGCACTTAAGTTGCCACGTGTGACAGGGGTATTAGTAAGCGCATGTCTACTGCGCTTTGTACGGCGGATACTACAAACCTTACTACGTATAACTGCCTAATATACTGCTGTCGCTAAGAATTTGGCTCGCCTTGCCGATGATATATAGCGCGGTTTCTTGATGATTTGCCATCTTCTACGTCTCTCGCATTTGAGATAAGCAGCTGCAACGAGCGTTTCGCAGAAGATGCCGCCTACCTAAGGAGAAATAAAACAAAGTGTCCAAGCCGGTATCCCTAATGACAAGCGGACGCAGATTTTCGAGGAGGGGAAAAAAATGCGAGAAGCTGTTCGATTTTTATCTGCATTAAACGATTTTGTTTTGGGAGATAAACAAAACAGAGAGTGCGTTTCGCCGTGGCGCCTGCCCTCGGGCGAGCAGCCAGCGGACTGGAAAGCAATTAGAAACAATAATATGAAAACGGAAGCCGTTCGCTGGAGGTTGAGGGGGGTGACCGCGCTTTCTCGTCGGGCGACGGAGTGTTCAGCTCGCCAGCGCCTCCGGGCCCGGGCGGCGCGTAATTGCGTGATGTCGCCGCGGATGCGCAGCCGCCCTGGCCGTTCCGTACTGCGTCCTCCACGCGCCGATGCGAGCGCCAACCGGACCATGGGACGTTGAACCGGCCACTGAACCTCGCGGTGTCTTCGCCAGCCGTTGGCCGCGCGATTCTGCCCGGACCGGTCAACCAGAACGAGCAACCGCACAGCGCACGCGGTGTGCGAGCGGGAAACGCGCTCGGCTCTCCAAGTGCACGCGGAGACGAGTTGGCACACACACGCCCTGCACACACGCTCTCGCTTTCGTTCTCACCTCCGATTCCCGCTTTAGAAGCCAGTTTGCCTCTTCGTTCTCGCCCTGAACTCCGTTCTCTATCAAGTATTCCGGCGCTATAGAACACGCATGGACATCGTTCAGCCTATACGCTCGTTGACGAGGCCGAATCTAGACGTCGGGGCACGGCGTTATCGGTATATAGCCCGAATATGGTAGTGATTTGCCCAAAAGTGCTTGCCGGCTCTTTATAGGGGATGCAAAAGTAAGAGGTAGCAATATGCGCAACCAAAACCTCCGGAATAAAGCGAAGCGAGGACACAAATTCTGTACGTCAACTATACATCTCGCCTCGTCGTGCAGGAAACGGACCTGAAACGCGTTTGTCTTATGTGACTACCTTAAGCATAAAGTTTACAAATTGGAATGCGTTCCGTTCACGCTTAATTCCAAACACGCAGGCGCACGGGAATCATTCACTTGTGCTGATTTTCTCGATCAAGTTATGACCACAAATATGCGAAGGTTGAACCATAAAAGATATATTCCCTGTAATTGGAGAACGCCTAATTCTGCACAAAGAATTGTGAACGTGCGAAAAAGAAATATGTGATTTCATTATCTGTTGCTGCCTAAAGTGCACTTGATTTGTCTTCTCTGAAAAGCGTGCCTCCCAGAGATGCAAACTACGCGCCGTCAGTTTGAGCGCAAAACGACAGAGAAGCCAAGTGGACTGCGCTAAACCGTCTCCGTATATAGAGTGTGTGGCGTCCTGTATTCCTCCGAGGCATAAGTGTTATACGCATGCGCACTGAAGAACTCCGACTGAGCGGTTCTGTGAAAATGTTAAGGATACAGCAAACTCAACGGTCTCAGCGTAGACGCTTTCATAAAGATGTCTATTACATTGTAAGCACTCGGCTTCCGGGGTCGATTACAATCCCACTTGACTCGTCGCAGTGACTCACACGTCCTGCTGCTCGGCACGAGGTCGCGCGTTCGAATCTTACCCGCGGTGACTGCATTATTTGGTAACGACATGTGCAAAAATGATCTTGTGTGGTATACTTCGGGTGTATGATTAAGTTGATGCCGAAGTCAACCACCATGACATTGTTATAGACTTAACTTGGGACGTTAGGCGCCACTAATCAGTCAAATCATTTTTGACAGCGTAACCAAAGCATTCTGCGGAAGCATGGATATGCAATTGAACACCGTAAGAAGCGGCACTTCCCGCGATAGAGGTGCATTTACGTGTCCGGATAATAAGGTGAAGGTAAGGTTGGTAATTCTGTTCCAAACAACGCCGCATGTCCGAACTGTTCGCAGCACATTCGACTAAATTAAGCTGCTTGCCAAACGAATTGAGAAGGCTGCGGCTTGGGCTAGTTGGTATGTCATGAATGATGAATGCTATAGCGCGAACTGAGGACGACGACACAGAGACAAACGAGGACGAGTGCTAACTCCCAACTGAGTTTCCTGAGCAGAAAACAAAGTTCATATACGCCAAAACCACAAAGAACAACATTATATGACGAATCATGAGCTATGCAAAAAGGTTATGCAAAAAGGTTGAGCAAGCCAAAAAACTCTAATAACAAAGAAAACAAACCAAAAACCAAAAAGCATGGAAAAACAAAGGAAAAACTGCCCCTAAAGTGCGCGCGCCAGTGCTCCTATAGGAAACCTAATTCCTTCTCAGAGAAGGCTACAGATGGCTGACAAACACATTAGTCACGCTCACGTGCCATCTGCGCAGCCCCGACGATGATTCGGTGCGATCATCTCTGTGTTTGTACAGCGTAACTGTGTCCTCGGAAAGAGGTGTACATTTACACGAGGTACAATGCTGTGCAAAAAACCCGTCTTTGCCGTTTTTAACGTTATTGGCGTTAGAAGGCTTTCCAGAAGCGTTCATCGCCTCTGTCGTAGAGTCCATCTTCCGGACTAGTAAGGCTGGGCGGAGGAGAGGGCAAGTTCCGGCCACGGTCAGCACAACTAAAGAGCGGGAAAGATACCCATTGTTCCTTATACTAACGCCGGCTATCTCACAGACTTAAAAATATTGGGAAACGTGCAGGCATTCGTGTGGTTTTTTCAGCCCCTTTTAAGTTAATCAGTCTTGCGAAATCTACGAGCCCTCTCAAGCAGCAGTCTTCTGCCGCATGCACACTAAACAAATTATGACCCTTAACCCTTTACGGCCTGACCCGCACAAATGTGTGGGTCAATAAAGACGCTCACGAAACGGCACCTGTTTCAGTTTCGGTTTCATAGCTCTGTGCCGCTGAAGTCCAATGTTTACGGGAATATATCTGTTTCAGTAGTTCAATAATTTCGGCACCAGAGGGCGAGTAATCTTCCGCGAAAAATGCCGTCTGAGCACGTGCGCCGACAGCAGCTACCTCAGACGTGTAAATCAACGCTCCTTCTTGTTATACATTTTTTTTCGGAAGTGTATGCATATGAAAGGAATAATGAGACTTAGAAAAACATGTTTCGCTAAAAAAATTGCGCGTTCCTACCACACATGCTGTGCACTCACGCGTGAAAAAGTCACCCGCACGTTTGTGCGGGCTGGGCTTTAGTCCTCGTCAAGTGCACGGCAGAGAGGCGCAGGTTGGCTCGCTCGCGCGCAGTTGCGCCTGCGCATTCTGTTTTTTTTTATTGCGAATAGCTTTCATTGCATCTTATTGGCACTTTTTTTGGTTGGTGTTTCCTGATGTTTTCTTATATCTTAAGTTAGCGACACGAAGTGATGTGCGTGAATTGTGATCACCATTGATGCAGAAATATTTATTTTGTGAATGTGTTGTGACAACATGCACTATATTTCAAAGAATTACATTTTACTTTGACTATGATACAGAGTTTCAGTATCGCCAGTGAAATTCTAAGGATAATAAATAACGTTGAGGGTTAAAATGGCTAAAATTATCTAACTTAGGGAACAAGCTTCTGTGGGCGCTGAATTTTCTTTTTTTTTTTCACATGCTGAGATTTTCAAACCAGAGAATAAAGAAGACATATGAGAGATAATGAGCCTCCTGATGTCTTCCGTCAGAATTGGGTAGGGACGACGTTGACGATTTGACAGAGATGCATATTCGTCGTTCGAGCCAACTTAGTGGTGAAAACTGGAGTATGGAAGGCGAGTTTTTGAGCAGTCGCCTCTGTAATAACTGGGCCAGGTGACCACTCACCCTATCCTGTCAGTTTCAGTGAAATTGATGTCTTTTGGCAGAACACATTTGGCTGCAAAGCATCACCTGCTTGGAAGTGGTGAGACAGCCGACGTTCTTGTTGTTGTCAAGACTCATTTGCCAACTTTCTAACACTAATTTAATGCAACGATCTTTTAAATTACGGCTGACAAAACGGCAGTGTGCCCTATTTGTAGACACAGAATAACTTTGCAAGTAGCTGTGCAAAAGATCAAGCAGCTTTTGATATGGACCTGATCATGGGCTGCATCCGATCTCTGAGGAACTTTCGGCGTCACCAGTCGCCCAAGAATTGAAAGCGGAAAGAAAAATGTGTCATAAGATCAATCCTTAGACAACTTTACTGGACTGTAAAAGGCACCCGGCATAGCCAAGCGATTACACTCAGCTATACGTACCACTGGCGATCAGTATACAGCTTGATATCTGCACATCACTCAGGCTGTCAAGTGTAGCTTCTTGTCTTCTTGTTCAAGAACGCGTTGTATGAAGCGCAACTTATACCTGTGCCTCACAAGTGACACACAATACTCTAAAATGTTGCATTCGCAGCGCTGACCACGCATTTTTTGCCTTGTCTTAGCCGTTTTGAGTGTATTCCTCGCTGCAGTGAATCACATGAATAAGAGCCCAGCCCGCACATATGTGCGGGTCTGTTTTCTGGGGCAAAAACTCCAATTATTACAGCTTAACCTTTGAAAACCTAATTACAATAGAGCAAACATGAATAATTTTTTAGCAAGTTAGCAATTTTTCCATTATATTTTTCTCGGGCAGGAAAGGGATAAGGGTGTAAATGAGCTTGTCGCCAGACGAACACCCTTTGCACCCTATTGGGTGTTCGAAAAAGGGTGCTAAGAAAGGGTGCAGAGCGCAGCACCCTTAAAAAAGGGTGCACAGCATAAAATTTTAAAGGGTGTAATGGTTGCACCCTTTATAAAGGGTGCTATCGTGCCATAACACCCTTTAAAATGGGTGCTGGAAGGGTGCTCCACATCGTTGTACTAATGGAGCAAAAACCTAGGATGGATGCTAGAGATAGCCACAAATGTAGAATGCCTTATACTCTGTAGACAATGCCGTGTGACAGACCACATACACTCTTTAAAAAATGGAGTGACCCACGCTCCATTTAGGGAGAAACGGCGATGTCCCTCCCCAATGTTCTTCTTTAAATGGGGTAACGTTTCTCCCTTTTGACACACAGAAACGTTCCTCCCCCGTCAAAACCAAGATGGCTCACACCAGGCTAGCGTATAGCGAGCAATACAATTAGGCTTAGCGTGTGCACCGAATTAGCGAGTACACCTTTACGCCTTAAGCGGCGCACGTTGATACTACAGAATGGTGTCTTGGCGGATAGTTGACAGTCGGGCCCATTCATGGATTGCGCAAGGACACCGGAAGGCTGATGCAGCGCATTTACATACACATTTATTTGTAAGTTCACGTTTGCTGATCTGCGAGACACACAGTACACACACACTCAATGAATTCAATACACAATTTATTCATTTGCATACAATATAGCTCAAATTACAACCACCGCGTACGCACAGATGTGCTTACACATACCCCAATAGGAGGTGCAGACGCTTATATATAGTCACTGAATTACGACCGACGTGGTGGTACAAGTGCCACGTAATGTTTGGTTAATTCTTTTACATTTCATGGCTGCATCGCAAGATACGCAGACGTAATTATACTGTAGCTATCCCTTAGCCAAGATCAGCAGTTACTCAAAAGCCACATAATAATGAACGTGATAATTACAGGGTTCATTAAGTTCTCGTGAAAACGACCACTAACCATGCATAGCATTCCGACGACATGTTGAAGGTTGCGCCATCTGTCAACAGTGGCCAGAGATAAAATTTCTCTCTCTCTGATTTCTGTAGCTTTTATTGGTACTCTGGGAGGGCGCAGCATGCAGACCAGATTCTGTCGCCTTCATCGCGTCGACTTCGTTGAGTGGTTTGGCGTTAAGATCTGTTAACATTCTATTTACGCTTTTGCCGACGATGAGCCATGGATTCATTCAACTGCTAGCCCTTCAATGACAATGCTTCTGATGCGCTAACGGCCGTCTTAGTTGTGTATGCGTACGTTACAACGTGGGTCGTGCGAGAGAAACAAACAAGATGGCCTCGCACCAGACGGTGTTCTTTCGTGAGCGATGTCAGTGACTCTTGGCTACACGGCACCTCGATTACATGAGGAGAACAAGGCGCAAACGAGGCCGATAGCTCCATAGATGAAAGTCAAAATCCTATTGTAGATCCACAAGCTACGTGTACAGCCAATGGCTAGTCAGCTTGTAGCGCAACGCCTGGTCAGCGCCGGCCGTGAGCCGAAGAGGCCGAGACCTCACGAGTGCCAGAACTTAGGTTCGGCCGGGTGCTGCCGCAACTCAGATACCAGCTACAGTGGTAGGGCTTCTAATGTGACCGTGGTGGCCAACCAGGCAACTTTTAAAAGCTGTTGGCTATGTTCGTTGACCACGTTGCTCACAAACTTTTGTCGGCGACTATACACCCTCATGAGTGCTCTTCAGCACCCTTGAGTCGTAGCACCCTTCTTGCACCCTAGTTTACACCCTTCTGATGTATGCACCCTTTGCGTTCCGCTTGTAGGGTGTTGCGACCCAAATAGGGTGCTCGAAGAGTGTGCAGTAGGGTGTTGCACCCTTTTTTGCACCCTTATGGGTCAGAATTTGTTTAGTGTGTGCAGCGTTAAGCACGTACGGGACTAGGTACGTGCAATGCGCGCGGGAAGTTGTGTAATAGGGTTTCCCTCTCCTGTGGTGCATGCTACGTCGGACAGACGGGAAGGTGTCTTAATGACCGCATAAGGGAACGCCAATAACGTTAAAAATGGCAAAGACGGGTTTCTTGCACAGCATTGTACTTCGTGTAAATGTACAACTCGTCGTGGATGCTGTTTTTATGGACAGAAGAATTACATTGGAACACATCCGCACTTTGTCAAGAACAAGATCAAGTTTCGTGAAAATGCCATACACATTAAGTCAGTCTCATTCAGTACAGTGTCGCTTTTTTGTGCCCTCCTAAATACGTGAAACTATGCCGTCGGATTCTCCATGGATACCCAATCCCTACACTAGCTTCTCAACGCTGTTATTGCGCTATATCGGCTCTTAATCTCAGTACTGCAGTGGCATGGCTTCGAACTCAAGCAATAAATTCATTCGCGCTTCAGTGAAGAAAACTTTGTTCGAAACCGCCACTGCTGGGAAGTACGATTGGTGAACTGTGCTATTGCTTGGTTCGAGCGGGCATGCGTGTGTGTGCGCGCCCGCATTTATGTCAGTGCGTGTGTCAGCTGAGACAAATAGTCTCTCACTTGAGGGGTTTGTTTTGTTAGTTATAGTTTTACGCAGCATGATCAACGTTTCTTTTTTCTCTTTGTTCTCTTCTACGGTGTAAGTTCAGTTTGTTACATATAGCTGTGGCTTTGTGACAACGGGCCCCATGATTGTCACATTTATGAAGTCGTCGCACCTCAACGAAAACAAGAATTTTTTTTTTCTTTATTTCACACAAACTCAGTAGCCCTGTCAGCTATGACAGCAACTCTAGGCTGGTAATATGGAAGTCTCAACTTCTCTCAGCACACCAAACACACTGAACGGCATTGTTCTGTTTGCTATTGTGCTTATCGTCTCTGATAGGGCTGGCTTTGAGGATGTTCCTAGACTAGGAACACACGTCTCTTTATAAGTTCATTTCCTTTTATATCCAGCAGAGTCAACATGCATGTAGTTTCGCTTCTGTGAACCGTGAGACTCTTAGAGCTGTAGGCTCGTACTTTCTTGAAGAGAGGGATAAAAAAGTTTTTCACTACCGAGCCCGTCTGAGGATACTACAAGGCAGCGAAACAACAGTGTAAGGAAAATAGAATAGGAGACAGTTCAGGCACGCTACAGTGCTTCGAAGACTGTCGGGAGCATCGGGCAATTTGTCTCTTTCTATTTCTGTTCTTTTTTTTTAGTTTAGGCTACTTTGCCGAAAAGACAAATGTAACAATTTATATCGGCCCACATGGTGTGTCTTTGTGTGCAGAGACACGCCATTTATTGCCACAAATGCATGAAACGACGTTTGCGCCTCTCACAGGCTTCGGCTGCTTCTCTGATCTAGGCCTGCATAAACACAAAAATGTATTGCGCCTGCATCGCTCATTCAAGTGAATTCTACACAGCCTTGTTACAGACATGCACGCACGCAAGCCCACATATCTGCGGGCGCAGTTACGGTGCTCGCCATTAAAGCAGTTGCAAACGTGTGAAAAGAACTCTTTGCCTCAATTTCAAATACTTGAAAGGGACGACCTTTATCTCTATTTTTTAAATAATTTTTAGGGGCGAAGCTCCTTAAGCCGTGGGTCATGCGTCCCCGTTGTATGTAGCCACCTCTCGTTTAGTACTTGTATATGATGAATATATTTAGGGAAGAGGCTCCTTATGGCATTACCTCGGCGGTCCTCGGTTGTCCATGCACTCTGAGTAGCCAGTAGGTACTGGATTTCGACCTCCAAGGTAGTGCCGGTGTGAGATGTCTCCTGTGCGTGATTAAACAATAAAAAAATTCACAACGTACATGTAAAATTAAAGTGAGCTGCGAGTCGTCATGACTCTCATCGACCATTTAGTATAAGTGCGCCCGATCTCACGTCGTTGATGATGTACTGCGCAGAATTCGCGGAAGATTACCGGTTTACCGCATTCACTCCGTGGATATGGTGTCGTCATCTCCAGTTCTCGTCTCGTTTCCGAGAGGGCGCTGTCCTATAGACATGCGCAGAGCCATATATACCCTTCGGGAGAGTTTGGCGATTCTTTCATCTCGCCGCTCTCCGCACGCCGCCTCAGCGCCGCCCACTTTTCGTGACGTTCAACCAATCACCCTGGCGGCCGCGGCGAAGCCGCGCGGAGCGGCGGAGGCCAGCCACCATCCTCTCGAAGCAGCGCGCGTGGGGCTTGCAGACTTATCCTGGGACGTGTGCGTGTGTGCGTGACGTGTGCGCGTTTGTGTGCTCGCGCGGTGTGCGTGCTTGCGTGCGTGTGTGCTTGCGCGACGTGTGCGTGTGTATGCGCTCGCGCGGGGTGTGCGTGTGTGCGTCTGTGCGTGCGAGCGCGCACACACAGACACACGTGCACATACACGCGCGTGCACACATGCATGCGCACACACAGACGCGTGCGCGTGCACAGTCACTCACACGCACGCCGCGCGAGCGCACACGTGCGTGTGTGTGTACTCGCGCGGCGTGTGTGTGTGTGCGTCTGTGCGTGCGAGCTCGCACACACATACAGACACGTGCACATGCGCGCGCACACATGCATGCGCACACAGACGTGTTCGCGTGCACACTCACTCACACGCGCACGCGCAAGCGTGCACACACACAAACACACAGAAGCGCGCACGCACACACACACACACACAAACACGCGCGCGCACACACTATTCTCGGCGGAGACCTACACTGTGCCGCAAGGAAGGTCAAAGTGCAACGCCCTCGGGCTCCTGTCTTAAATTGCATCTACCTCACTGTCAACGCTGCTTTGTCGCTCACAACTAAAGAAGCCGACGGTGACAGCGACGCAGACACCGAAATTTCTGCGAAACGAGCTCTTTAATCACGTTAAAAAGCGTCGCACGTTCCACTCAGAACGTAGTCTGCTGGTAGTCCGCGTACACAGCTTTAGGAGTAAGTATTTCTATTATTTGAATGTTATCGAACATCGAAACCTGTTCATACTCTTCATCAAAGTTGAATTGCAGCGTTCCTGCATATTTCGACTTTACAGTTTGTTTAGTGGCGCTACAGTTTACGCGCAAACAGCGCGTAAGCACGCTAGGCTGCAGCAGCCGTCGCGCGGAAAGCGTAAATATGGCGGACGGCGTCGAAGCGGAGGCGTGGCAGTGACGTGGCCAGCGTCATCGCCGCGCCGCGACGTCACTGCCCCGCCCATTCGCCAGACTCTCTGCATATACGGCTCTGGACATGCGTACAATATGGCGGTTGGGTGAAGGTACGCTAGATGGCGTTGGCGGTGCAGCTGCTCTTCGATTGCGCGGACCGCCGTACGAGTGCGCTTGCCGGATCGTGCTGCTTGGCGGACTATGGACGACGACCGGTCGTTGAAGTTTGAATAAAATTTCACACACACTATCGCTTTGATTACTGCTGGGCGAAACCACTGAAGATTTCACGGTGTAACCATGATTGCTTCAGTCACCATAACTCTCATCGACCCTTTAGTATAAACGCGCCCGATCTCACGTCGGTGATGATGTACCGGGCAGAATTCACGGAAGATTCACGGTTTACCGATGAACCTCCGCAGCTTCGCCCACTCATCATCATTCACTCCGTGGATATGCTGTGTTTTTTTTTATTTGTTTTACACGTAGCGTAAGCGTACAATGACATCAGTTGACTTACAGCGTGCGTCTACTGCACTTTACAACAAGCTCTCAACATTGCGTATTGTTATGTTATAATAAGTGTATTACCTCCTTCAGCGAATTAATCATGTTGGGCAGTAGGTGCCTGAAAAGATATTGACTGACATCTGAAAGTTTCAATCGTTTGGGTCAACTACTGCCGTGTGCACTGTTCTACACGGCTGAAGGGCTTCACGACACATTTAATTTATCCTAGCAAAACGACTTTGCTGCGCCACCCATAAAAAAAAAAAAAAAAAAAAAAAAAAAAAAAAAAAAAACGTGAAAATAAAATTTATTCAGAATGATGCGCTCAGGCCTGGCAATTGCAGGCCAATATAATGTGAAGGGGCAGGTGGACATGCAAACGTGAACATCCCCCCAGTCTCGTCCGTCCTGGTAACGCCGGTGGAACATCGCGGTAACTTCATGCCGATGATTCTATACAACAGGAGGCCACGAGACGGGTATAAACGGTGTGCTCTGTCGGTTATTCGCTTCGTCAAAGCGCCAGCAATTACGAATTCATCATTCGTGCCATCCCCAGACTCGCAAGTTAGCTGTATACTCAAGTCATATTTGAAGGCCTAACTTCTTTCTCTTTCCTCGCGCGTACAAATGGAGCGGTGGCAGCGTCCTTCCTCTTCGCGTACGTATACACGCCCTCGAAGAGCCCGGGCGTCTCTAATCCACTGAACTCCGCTCGGACGACGAGCGACCTGCCTGGATGGATTCAATTTCTCGCGTCTAGGGTTCGTCTGAGAGAGCCCAATTTCATATCGAGATGATCAATCTCAAATCGAGCGCACTCGGCATCGCCGGACCTTGCTCCACTCCGCTCACTCGCTGTACGCCTGCGAAGAGGGCAGCGATGACGGCTTCGATCTCTCGGTAGCGTTCGCGCGAAGGTACAGCTTGGTCAGCCCGGGTGCTCTGTCGGTTCCTTTCCGCTTCGCTGAGTCCCTCTCCTTCCGCCCTCCCCGTAGAAGATTGAGCAGTCGGAGCCCAAAAGTTTGATCTTCGCTCGCCTTATCAACGGTAAAAAAAATCTGGGGCGATCACTGGCTGTCTGCTCATTAGTTGACGACAGCGCAAGCTGTCCACGTTAGGTGCGGTGTAAAATCAGCCGATGATGGGGACCTGTACGTCGAAATGTCCCGAAGAAGGTTGTAGTTGTAGAGATAAAATGAAAATAAAAATTTTTTGGAGTAAACTTTTTTTTTTTACTTTTCAAGGTTCTTATGTTATTGAATAGCAGTAGTTCCTAAAAATTCAGTAACTGGAGGTTCCTCATCATGATCATAACGATCTGTAGCACGTTGCTTATAGCTTAACACTCGCGATTGTGGCCCAAATGGAGGCGCCGCCATCGACATAATACGGTGACTGGATCCATTGACGTCATCGATGCTCAGATGAACTCTATCACAGCTTTTCTCGATTGCGATATGAAATCGTAGTGTTTCGAAGCCATGTGTTTCGGAATTAAATTCCGTGGTTGCGGAATTCGCTTTGAAGTGTTTCGCGGCGTCCCCTTCATGAAAAGCACCAATGCTTTCCTTTAAATAATATCTTTTCTTGCAAGTACTGGGACTTTACCTTAGTGTTTGCGTTATTTACAACGCACTTTTTTTATTAGTGACTGCAATCTTCATCAGACTATAAAAAAGTATTATGAACGTGACCGGTGCTCCCATAGGCGTGTGCAGGGATCGCCTTCAGGGGGAGCGAAGCTTCGTCGCAGTGCCCCCCATTTCCTATTAATAAGCCAATGTATGGGGCAGACTTTGCGCCCCCCCCCCCTCAGGTGACTTAAGGGGGCGCCCCCCCCCCCCCCGCCCCCCCTCGCGCGCACGCCTATGGGTGCTCCTACAACCATGTTTGCATAATTTTATATCTTTGCCTATTACGGTACTGTTATTACAGCCCGCCGTACAGCAACCGGTGGTCATCACAGGGCAATGATTTTATCAATCACCCACGATTATGTCGCCTTTCCACCTGAACCTCGCTCCGGATGTACACAAAGCAAATCCAGGTTAGAATTTTCGAATCGGTTGAAGTGTGTCCATATCCTATAAAATGTATGTATAAGCATGACACGCTACTTTATCGGCATAACCATAAATGGTGACAGACCCGCCATAGCGGTTGAATGATTTGCGTGCAGAGTTCTGCTGCTGAACACGAGGCCGTGGGTTCGATTGCTGGCTACTGTGGCCGCATTCCGTTGGGGAAACTGAATACAAGGTATATTCTACAGTTAGTCTACCATGCTCTTTGCAAAAATTACCGATCATCGGGTGTTCAAAACTAATCCGGGGAGTCTGAACTCTACATTCATGGTGTAACAGCGCAAAAAAAAAAAAAAAAAAAAATGGACGGAAACACAGAAAAGAAGAAAGCACAAACAGACGCTCCGTTTTTTTTTTTTTTTTTTTTGTGCGCGTTGGTACACCATGAACCAGTACCAACTGGCCCAACTTGCCACGCTTCTGAACTGTACGTTGACTCGCATAGCGCATGTGTTGCTTCTAAAAAAGGAAACCGAGAAGCTAAACAGCCTGTATAGTTTGACAAGCCGACGATCTCGCTGCTGTAATAAAAAGAAGATTTTATAGAATAAAGGGTGGTTCGATTGTTAGCTGGTATATGAAGTCGCGCAACGAAGGCATAAGAGAAGTTAACTCTCTCTCTTACTTTAATGAACTGCTGAATTAATTACTGTTGCATAATTTAGTTTGTAGAAAGCAGTTAATTTCTTACTTTTGTTTACTTCATAATCTTCAGACCAAAGAAGAAACAAAACCCGCTATGCTCATAATATAATCACGGGGGGGCTCGGCGCCCCATCTGCGCACACCGCCGCACTTCTTTCTGCGCGCCGCATGGACGCGCGCAGTGCGCCAAATCGCGAAGACGATGCCGAGCGAAAAGGAAAGTCGAGGCAAAATAAAACGCGACGAAAAGGAGGGAGAAGAGAAGCGCGCTGCTTATACTATTTCCTCGGCTCGCTTGCACGCACTCATTCGTTTTTCGTGTTGTCTCACGCTAGCGTACTTGCAGACACATAAGGCGCGACATTCGCCGAGGAGAGTGCGAGAGGGGGGGGAAGCAAGCGCAGCAGGGAGGTGAACGGCTCAGCAGGAGCCGCGAAAGCGAGCAAGGGTAAAAAGTATTCATCGATTTGATGGCGCCCGATTTCTGCTCGTTTCCGCGGCCCAAGCCTGCGAGAGTGCGTCTCCCTCTCGACGGCGAGAGCTGAGACATGTGTATTATGTCTGGCCTTTTCCTCCTCGTGCGCTTGGCTCAGGAAGCAACGAACCGCCTTCTCCATTAGAGAGTTAAGTAATGCAAAAGGCGAGCAGCAGACTGCTGCCGCCTCTCAGCTCGGCGCCCGCGCTTCTGGACCGAGCGCAACAAAAATCCCCGGGCGCCTCCTCTCCCCCGCATCACCCTTCCGCGCCACCCTCGCGGTTCCTCTTATCTGTGAAACTGTTTTCGTGACTTAATGTAGCGGCCACCGGCGAAAGAGGAGTGGGAAGACGATCCGGGTGATGGAGAATCGATCCTCCCCGCTTGGCTTCAAAACGAAACCACCTCGAATACTACTTTTGCCTCTTTCGTTGCGAGCGCTCTCCCTCGCCGGCGCCCATTCTCCGCCGGGATCTCGGATTTCTTCGCTTTATTGCGGATTCCTTCCATACAGGCGACCGTTCTCCTCCAAGATTCATTCGGGCCACTCTCATTCTCGACCTCCGCGGCGGCAGGCCCCCACCGAGCCCCTCGATGAACGAAATGACAAGCGCCGCAGCAACAGCGACGCGGCCGCTACGAGGTGGCGCCGCAGCCTTGAGCGCCGGCCGCAGGACGAAAGCGAAACCGAAAGTACAAGATAGCACACGAATCGTATCCATCGATCGCCTGGCCTCTCTCCGATCTGCTGCACGCACTGGCTTGGTTCATTTTGCTTATCATTCCCCACCCACTGCTTTTTCTTTCTTGTCTCGCGCCTTTATGCGCTGCTGTTGCTCGAGTTTTCGGGACAGGGCAGCAGCGAGAGCAGACAAATAAAGAAGTCCCAGAAGAGAGCAGCGTCACGTGAAGGTTGTAATAAGCAGCTGGCAAAGAGCGGCTGCCGCCACGGCGGCCCACCGCGGTAACAGTTATGGCCTCTGGCTGGCTTCGAGGACGTTCAGCGAGGTTCCACTAATGGCCTGCCGAAAGCTAGCCCATGTGAAAAGAGTCCTTCGACGAGCTTCCTTGCAGCAACGTCTCGATTGATAAGTCGATGTCATTTCGCACCAGGAAGTATTGAATAAATGTAGCGAGTGCAATCTGCTTAAAAGCTAAAGAACACGTAGCACTTGATCTGCAGGCTGCGCCAGTAAATAAATACAGTTATTTGCAAACAACAATAAAGAATGTTTGAAAGGTGTTAAAACGAGCTGAAATCGCAGATGTACCCTTACCGCTTGTTTTGTTAGAAAGTTTGCGTCAGCGATACTTTTGCGCTTCGCTGTTTGAGTGGATTTCTTAAACGTAATCTCTGAGTACGCTTGCCTAGCTGGGTTTAATTTTTCATAATAAATCGGCTGCAGTACGTACGTGGAAGCTTTGAGGGTGCTGCTCCCGAACTTACCACAAATTAGGACGTTATATGACGGAGTGAAACATGATGTCGTTCAATCACCCGTAACTGTCAAAAACTAGGTCGTCATCGGTGCTCTACTGGCAAAAACGAAAGAAAAGAAGCACTTGCAGTGTAGTGCATTATAAAATCCTTAGATGATTTGACATTGCTCAGATTCAAGCAGTGGCCCACGGGCAGTCTTCAAGAATTGTGCGATCAGTATATATACACGGTAGAGAACGACTGTAACGGTTACTAGATTGTGTTGAAAGTCTTCTACTCATATGTCCACCTTTTTGAGTTTTATAATCCAGAAGACACAATTTGCACATTCTTATCAATATTAAGCGCGATGAAGGATATGCTTGCTCACAAGTCTGCTATGTAGCTCGAATATCATTTATGCTCTTACGCAAGATAGACAGGTCTTGCAGTGTTATTTTGAATGGCGCTCTTCCGTCATGGCCAAATCAATATTTACTTATTTCTACGCGGCGCCCTACAAGAAATATTAATATATTTTTCATTTGGAAGTAACAGTAAGAGGTTTTATCCAAAATACCAACAGTCTGCGAGTTAATTACGGTAGGGTCATCAGTCGTCACTTAAAGTTCGTCGCTATTGTGCCGATCGTTATTAGTTTATCTTTCTTTTGCGGAAGGTGGGCTCAAATGTTCAACATTTAGTGGAGCGCTGAACATCCCTAAACAGCGTTTACTTCTGTGTGATTGATGTGAGAAGTGTATAATGGCACTATGAATGCTATTTTTTTTAAATACGTGCGGATAGAACATCAAACCAGGTAACTGAGGTAATTACACTCGCTTTCTTTAGTAAAGGCCATGATTCTGCACTTGTAGAAATAATGATATTCGGGTTTTACGCCCCGAAACCCTGATATGATTACGAGAGACGCCGTAGTGAAGGGCTCCGGAAATCTTGAACACATGGTGTTCTTTAACGTACACCTAAATCTAAGCACACGGGCCTCTTGCATTTCGGTCCATCGAAATGCCGGCCGCCGCCACCAGGATTCGTTCCCCCGACCTTTGGGTCAGCACTCGAGCCCCGACTGTAGAAAAGATGTGCAGGATGTAGATACGACTCTCTGATATTCTTTACTTTGGCGCACTTTTAGTGAAAAAAAAAAAACGATATTCAAATTATTCACATTTATACGTTCGTGGGTCCCGCGCAGTCCCTCTATAGTTCCATTCGTCGCATATCTGCACGAAACATTTTAAAAGACAGTTTCCATTTCAGGGTGTTATATACACTTGTGTAAGCTTGCTTGCAGTTTAAAGCTAATCTTGCTACCTGTGTGACGCTCACAAAAGTAATATGTTTGAGCAGTTTCTTTGCACTCGACACAGTAATTGGATGCTCCACACCCCTTTCTTTGGATAGTAAAAAAAATAATAATGATTTTACTCCTTTAATGGATAAAAAGGCGTGTAATACCATTGAATGCACACTAACAGTTGTTAAATTACTACGCAGTGCGTACGCTGCAGCAGAGCGTGAGCCAATGCGCGAGTGGCACCGCAGAGCGGGTGGGTAAAAATACCGCGCGCGATAGTGAGGATCGTTCCACGACACACGTCGTTAAAGTTGTAGAAATTGGTTGTTTTCTTTTCAACAGCGAAGCTGGTTCAACTCGGCGTAAAATGCCGCGACCCAAAGTTATCATCATCATGAACCGGCACACGCTCTCTTCGTCCTCTTCTGCTTCGCTCCCAGAACACGAGCGCCGGTTTGTCCGGCGTATATAGCAAGGAAGAAGCAGAAAGCGAAGGAGAGAAAGAAACGGAGAGACAGAAAGGAAGAAAGATATAAAGAAAGAGAAAAATCTCGGCGAAAAAAGATTCCTCGCGAGGCGGAGGGGTTCGAACCAGCGTAGCCACGATCCGAAGGTGAGCATCCACTCGGTTATCCAGGCCCGCTCTCAGAGCATAGCATAGCCTTGTATAGTATCGAAAAGCAAGGGGGTAGAAAAGGAAAGTTTAATCAGCCTCCGCGACGTTTTTTTTTTTTCTCTTTTTTTTTCCTTTCTTCTTTTTTTCAACAGCACAAAACGTGTATAATAAATGCAGATTGTAGCGCGCGCTTGGGTACGGGGCTCAGCCTGTCAAAATGCCGCAATATGGTCACTTTCGTACCTGAATCGCGTTAGTAAAAGTCGTGCGCGATATGTATAATGTCATCAATATGTTGCTTTTATTGCAAGAGAGCCTTCGTATTTGTTGTCGCGAAAACGAAAGTAAAAATTATACTGATAGAGATGAAGTAAAATAGAAACTTGCAATTACAATTTCTGTGATTACACGCAGATTTGCGCAATGTACAACAGTTAAAATAAGATGTATTTACTCAGTAACGTTCACGGAAAACCTGTATTTCGCCGAGACGTTATTATATAGATAAAAATACGCTCTTCGTTTTCCTAAGCGCTTGTCAGAAGACTGGAATTTTTCGCCTCTACAGAGTGATTTTCCGCAGTTTGGTCTGCTGTTCTGTATCGCATTGCCTCCGTTGGGCGTCCTACTGAAGCGCGCGAAAGGCCAAAAGGAGAAAAAAGACATCAAACAGAAGTGGCAACATATGCCTTATACCTGAGTCTATGTATAGCTTGTTAAGTCTCATCCATGCAAAGCAGCATTAGGCCTGAGCGAGCTTCCCCGAAGTCATTATGAAAGCTAATGCACATGAATGCGCGCTGCTTTTATGAATTCCGGCTATGTTCGGGGATAAGAGCAAATAATAGGTCTTAATCCGCTCTCAATCCCGCTGCTGTTGACAAAACACTGAGCTTAATACTTATCCCTCGGCTTTTTTCCTAAAGCACATCTTTGTGTGTCTTGTGCAGTTCGAATTTAAGTCCCATACAGCGGCCGCCAATTCAACGCCCGTCTGATTTTTCTGAGAAAAACAGAAGGTCCCCATCAATGAGCTGTTTATATGGCTTTTTTTTGTATCATAAATTTTTTTAAATGATATTCCATGTCACTTCAAAGAGAAAAGGAAAGACAGCCCCAAATATTTATGCAAGACACAGTTAGCTTAGTGAGAACTGATGTTTGAGTTATTTTAACAGGCTACAAATAATAGACCTAGGAGCAACTTGTTAAATCTATCCTCGATTGTATATTGCAACCAGGATGGCTCTGTACTTGCATTTATTTATTTATTTGTTTATTTATTTATTTATTTATTTATTTATTTTTATTTATTTATTTATTTGACAATGATGCTGAGTCAAGGGAGTCGTTGCAGAGTGGGTAAGAACGATTAGCTACACATGAAATTATCTTACTAAACAGAAACAGTACAAAACACGAAAGCAATGAACCCGAGACAATCAAGTGGCAAGCAATGATTGCAATATATCTATATCGTCTGTTGCATGAGCGTGCGAATATCGGCATTCCGCTTAAAAGTCAGTCTTAAAAGAACACTTAAAAGACCACTTAAAAGACAAAACACTTAAAAACATTCTTCTTCGGCTGAAGTGGAGCGATTCAAACACTATGTCGTCTAGTGTCATAACCTGTTCAAGGCTATGCATAGCTAGGTATATGCTACCTTTGAGGCGCGCTTTGGAATTCTTAAATGTGAAACGTAATCGAGTCGTTTTATTCCTGTCCGAGGTGTGTTTTAGACCAGCTCATCAATATTTAGAAGCAAAAGACATAAACAAGAAATTTGGAAAACGGCAACTTGTTTTCTCGGTGGCACGTCTCAATTCAGAAGTAAACGATGCCGTAAATTTTTGCTTAAATAGAGGCGACACTTCGTGGGTGAAACTTCACGAATAATTCACACAAAATCAGGATTTAAAAAGGAACGACTGTACATAAAATACATGGCGTGACGCTTTTAGAAGCAGGAAAGGATAAGCAGGAAAACAAATCTATCACCCGATCAATAGACAGGGCACGAATTGTAAAGGGTACATCGGTTCTTTATACCACGGTACATCAGTGAACTGGCGGAATCGAACTTCAAAGGCTCACCATTGGTTGGCGTCTTGCACTCTCAAATTCTGCTCTTTTCTATCAAAAGCGATTTCAGTAGATGCGCCTTTACTATCAGGCCAGCCAAGGTCTATGCTAATCGGTTCTAGACTGCACCTGAAAAGTCTTGTAAAAATATAGACGCACTCTAAGGAAAATGTTCCGGTAAATTCGCCTAGTGAAACAGGTAATTGCTCCAGATATTTGCGCTGTGTTTAGTTCAGCGCTTTGTTTTTATGTAAGACAACGAGTGAATCTACATCATGGCGAATTTGCTTGAACATAAATGTGAACCGGACATGCACGAGCGGTATGAACGGGATCGTCCAATTAGTTTGTAACGATTACTTCTCCACATAAATTCAAATCTCAGGTTTTAAGTAGCAGTATAGCATTTTTAAATGTATTTTAAAATGTATTATAAAAAGTCCGAATCTTTGCCTGACGTTCCCTCCCGCTCCCGTATACCTTTAACTTAAAGCGCGCTGAAAAAAAAAAGTTACACCAGCGACGTCGGGTGAGGAGTGGGAGTGGGAGGATCGCCTCACAAGTTTCAAGTATATTACACAGCATTACAGACTGGCCAGGTGCAAATTTCCGCCACCACACCAAAAACTGAACAAAAAGCAGGCGGTCACGTGGCGACAGCTGCAGACCGGAACGTTTCCGAACCCAGTGATCTTGAATCTCTGTTACCCAGAGCTTTATCCGTCACGCTGCAAGTTTTGTGAGGCCAGGGCAACCCTGGAACATATGCTATGGGAATGTGACAGAGGTGGGGCTCCAGACGGGGACGCAGCCTCGAACCGAACGCGTTGGGAGACTGCACTGCTCAGCCATGCCCTCGAGAACCAACTGTGGGCCGTTCAGCGGGCCGAGGCAGCCGCCAGAGCTCAAGGGCTCGTGGCCGACACCTAGGTGGGGATATTCGCCCAAATCCCCGAACAACTCGCCGGACCTTTTCTTTTTTCATTTTTTTTTATTTCTTAAAATAAAGTTGTTTCCTCCTCCACCACCATCTCCCGCTAATGGGAACCATGTGTAGATGCGAAGCAGCGGGCGCTAACGCTTACACTGGCGGCGGCGTTGACGCTGGCGCTCATCGCGGCGTTGCGCGGGAGAGAAATCTGGGGAGGCGCAATCACGCAGTGATCGACCGGTGTTTCCCACTGGAACATGCCAATCGCTGCTAATGGGCAATGAGAGACAGAAGACTCCGATTGGACACAGATACCAGCAGTACGCTTTTAGTTAACGCGCACGCTGCGAATTTTTATCGTTCGACAACGCACAGGAGAAATCTCCCACCGGCACAACTTTGCAGGTCCAGATCCAGTGCCTATATATACGGGGTGGCCAGTGAACGGTTGTGCAGCGCGAGCAGTCGGTTTTTTAAAGACGATAGTCTTTCTTGGGATACCTAAACGGAGAAATTTTGGTCTGTCTGTCTGTCTGTCTGTCTGTTTTTCTGTTTGTCGGCACGTCGCACGATTCAACAAGCTGGCCAAAGTTTGACTGCTTTCTGAACGCCCATCCAACTTGATCGGTCGTTTTTGTGCATACTTGTGAACATTGTCGATCAAAAAGCAAATATTACGCATATCTGAGGCGCAACAACAATACGGAAGTATTAAGTGGTGTGTTCTTTTATAGAAAATACATAGATACTTAATTCTGAAGACCCTAGCGCCTAAGAAAACAGCCTAAGAAAAAAGGCTGCGCTGAAAATGCGGACTGCCTTGCAAAAGCGAAGAGCCGTCGTCTATCTCCGAGGTCGCGCGAAGTGCCGCGTGTTTCATCCGACGCGCGATAGCTGGCGCAGTCTGCCCTCGTCGCTGCAAACTAGAGAATCTCTTTTCATGGTCGCTCTGCGCGCCTTCTCAGCTTTTTACACGCTGCCAAAAACACCGCGCTTGCGGCGAGAAGACGCTTGGTCATGCCAGGACGGAAATGGTCGAGAACAGCATCACAGGTGGCCGCGGATGAGACCGGCAGAAGACTATCGTCTTTCGATGACATTTGCAGCGAAGCACGCAGATACGCGGCCAATTTTTCAATCAAGAAACTCGCTAGCAGACGCTGCCTGCGTCGGCGTTGCGAGGCGAGAGAGGGGGAGCGTAGGAGAGGGGGGAGGGGACGCGCATGCGCAATGGGGGTGTAAACGCGGCAGGAGGGATGCCTAGAGGAGAGAGGGGGGGGAGCGTAGGAGAAGAGAGAGGGGGGACGCGCATGTGCAATGGGGGGTGTAAACGACGCGGGAGGGATGCCTAGAGGAGAAAGGGGGGGAGGGGGCGCGCATGCGCAATGGGTGTGTAAACGCCGCGGGAGGGATGCCTAGAGGAGAGAGAGGGGGGAGCGTAGGAGAGGAGGTGCGTGGAGACGGTTTGCGCATGCGCAGTCACGGTTGTCACGCCGCACACCACCACCACCACCACCACCGGATTAAACTTCGCCATAAGATGCCCCACATCTAAAAAAAGTTGTTTTATTGAAGGACACTCTGTCAACTTGTGCGTCATAACACCTTCACTTTAGCAATGCCGGCAGTGATAGCAATGAACACTGTTGAAAGAAATATTCGTTCGTCGGTCATCAACGGTGGCGGTACATTGCGCGCATAGGCGTGCGCAGGGTTCTTCGTTAAGGGGGCGGGGAGTTTCACCGCAGCGCCCTCCTCGTTGGTCGAGTTGAAAATGAAGCTATGACGTCCTTCTCGCGAAGGCCTGCCATTGGTCTCCAGCTTTCCTGAGTAAAGGGGGGCCACCATCAGAGTCACTGGTCGCCATTATCGTCAAAAAAACATGCGTAGCCTTAACCTTTGTGCATTAAAAAGTGACGTGAAAAGTCCGACTTAGCAAAGGCCGCGTTGGCGCCCCCCCTTTAGGTAATGCCACTGCGTTTCACCTACTATTCCCCTTGCCAGGAAAGTACAAAATGATATTCTCTAGCATGAGTTGCTAGAGGGGATAAAAGAGAAAACCGAGTGCAAATCGCACTGGAACGTCAAAAATTTAAGAAAGTAACGAAAATACAGCAAAGACTGAGCGGAGGATGCCTTCTGTCTCCATTGTTGTTCACACGGTATGCTAAGAGCACAAAAAGCGAAACTGGGGAGAAAAAAGAACATTAAACATGGTTTGATTTGTATTATACATCCTAATGGGCAAGGGGTGTAACAGAAGATTGTTGACCTGGGCCGGAGGGATTTTTTTTTTCCTAATGTTTTCAGAAAGCGGCGCAGGAAAACACAAGGTACTTCTCGTTTAAACTGAATCAGAAAAAAAAAGCGGTGTGCAAGGAATAAAAAAATGTGGATTACCTTCATTTAGTCTTACCACAACATTAATCAGTCGCGACGTGAGCGTTGCTTAATTACTGCGCGCTTCAGAGACATTTCACTTGTTCAGGCAATGCGGGACTGCCTTTTGTTGCGACTTTCGAAAAGCGCGTCCTTTTAGACGGCAGCGGCGAGCAGACAGCTTGGCTTCGTCAACGGCTCGACAGCGCAGCAATTAAGGACAAGGTTTTGCCCATGGTCAGTTGAATGTGCCTCCTGTACCGGAAAAAGTGTCGTGCTATATCCCTGTCGTTCCCGCTGCGCATGCTGTTCCACGTAAACCGGATGTTGCGAAGCGGTAAACTCACTGCTAAGTTCCTATGTGACACGACGTGGGCAAATATATAATTGCCACAGTTAATGGCTACGGTGGTTTTAAACTATCGCTGCAGTTGGCTGCCAGAAATATTTCATCACTGCAAAGTATAAAACCATTTTTGTAAGCTGTACATTATAAATAAAGCACTTTCGTTTTCTCACGTTCTCGGTTGTTTAAACACTGAGCACGGGGCTACTACGTGCACAGAAGAGTTTAGGTACCTTCCTTTTCGCACCCCAAGCTCGAAACACCGAGCTTGGGGTGTTATGGATTGAAAATTATTTTTTGAAAAAACCTCCAGGCCTGCGCGGAACGCGCAGCACAGTCACAGCGAAAGCTGGGAGAGCACCATTTCTAAAACCCGTTGCAATCTATCTTGGGGCTACTAATACAAGTACGCTTGCAAGGTACCCACTACTCCATTAATTGATTCGGTGGCTGATGACGACGAAGAATTATGGCTGAGCCCTTTGTAATGGGTTGGAAGCATTCAACGACCCCCCTCGTAATGCAATTCATATTGTGTGACGCCTGGCTACACAATTGGCATTCTGTGACGCCTGGTTGTTGTTTCACTCTTCTACCACGTTATATTGCGCATGTTAACGCGGTTCTTTCCCGACATAATGCTTGTATAGGGTTTTTGTGCGCCGTGTTTTCGAGCACAGGTATGGCTCAGTGGTCGAACACTGGGCTGGCACGGAGCGGACCCAGGTTCGAACCCTGTTTCGTCCTGAACATTTCTTCTTATCAAGTTTTTTTTTCTTATTTCGTGCGATAGCGGTTACGGACACCGGCAGCGGCGGCGGACAACTACGGCACACTTGTTGGGATCTCATAACAGCTTTCGCTGTAAAAAGTACAGTAGCTCAGAGTAGACGTTCCAGAAGCAACCAAAGTAACTGCTCTTCTTCGTTAGTTTCATCGCTTCATACTTTAATCTGTCTCCTGCACCTTTTCTTTTTTTCTTTTTTGGCAGGTGGCTTCCACGCAGAGTTGTTAGGTTTGGCTACTTTGCGCCAATTTGGCTACTTTATTAGGCTCTCGGTGGTAGAAAAAGCGTCTTGGCTACTCTCTTGTTCCCTCGATTTGAACCAAATTATCGATATCTGGTGACGTGGCAGCCGCTGGCTTATGAGTATATATGCGATGTCGAAACATGGCGGTCAAGGCATGTTTAAAGCACCCAGTATACCGGGTGTTTCAAAAAATGTGTCCGAAATCCTCGAAAATCAGGGAAATGTGATATTTGTTACGATGCCTTCACAATTACTTCTTCTGTAGCCGCAGGCATCATAAGATGACGTTCTTTCCTTAAGGAGTACCCAAGCTATAACTTTGTTATCAATATGGCCCCATTGTTCACACTACACGAATTGCCACAGTACATCGAGAATGTGTTGATAATTCCCATTTTTCACTCCAACTTCTCTGGCGTATGCGCCAGAGAAGTTGGAGGTCGCATCACAGATTCCACATGAGTTAACATTTACGACTTTACCTTTTCTGCACGTACGCGGTGTGTTTAAAAAGTATCGAACCGTCTTCTTTCCCTCATAATGCGTGAATTCTTTTTTCCGCCCGCACGAAGGGTCAGTTACTGACAGTCGGCCTATGACTGAAAATGTTTAGTGACCGCTTGTCAAATGCGAGTAAGTTGTAGAATGATGGAACAACATGAGAAGCGATATCCCAACCAGTATTGCCAAGAAGTTGGCGATACCAAAGTGAAAATCCCTCGCAAGATTCAACAGCCTTTCGGAGAGATGGCACTGGCACTGGAGCCGTGCATTCCGCGCTCGTACGAACTATCGCTGATCTCGTCACTTCTAATCTCCCATCGATAGAAAGCCGGCGCTCGCGTGACACTGTTAAAAATCTGTCTGATTCTACTCGTTTGCTGAAGCACACAAGAGGGTTCTACCAGCGTCCCACTTTTCGACTGACAAGTGCGGATGGCGTTATGGTATTATTGCAAATTATTCTCGTCGTGTGAGCAGGGTATTTCTTGCCAACTGCTATCTCTCTAACCGCTTTCGCGGATCAATCTTGAAAAAATTGCTTCATCCCTACGCTCTCGTGTTCCCTAAAAAGTGCGCATGATTCTTTCGTAAGTTCTTACAACTTGTGTGACTGTTTTGGCTTACTGCTGCTACGAGTACTATTCAAGAAATAAAATAAAATTTCTCAAAATATATCCGATGGTGAGCGGAATTGAAGTCACGTCAGATTGATTAGTAAGAACAGCAAGCTTCTCGCGTTGACGTTCTGCGCCACGGATTCCTGGCCACGTGAACCCAAGCCAAGTTCGAGCAATCTAAACGCGAGCGTGGTGCAGTGAGTCCCACCGTAGTTGCTAAGCGGTTCTATCTCCTGAGCCCGCGCTACCCTACACTGAAACGAAAAGCAATCGCTGCACGTAAATGCTGCGCCGCCCAGCTGGAGTAAACTTATTTACTTCATTGTAATGAACATTTCGTCTTCAGCAACCACTGTGTCAGTACCGCTGCTCATGCCACCACTTCGCACACACTTTACAAACGCAGGCGCCTTTTCGCTGCAGGAAGCTTACACGATTCGTGAGACCCCTTCTTTCAACGATCTTTCGCATCACGTCACGCTCAACTGGGGTTGTGGTTGAAGGAATTTTTTTCCCGCAAGCTCAAGCCGCAAGCAACGCCTAACTCGAAGCAATGAACACGCAAGGGTGCCTGTTGAGAAGACTCCGAAGAATTCAGTCAGGACTGAGCCCTCTGCAGATTGATGACACAGCGGAGTTTCCACTCCATCCGTTCTCCCAACAAGATCGATCTTCGCTTGCAGCGTCCATGCAGGGGATTGCCGCTCGCCCCTCACTGGCAACGTCGCGACCTCCGGCCTGCCAAACAGCTATACACACGAGAGAGGCAGTCGATAAAACTCTACAAAACGTGTGCTCTGTGCCCCCCTCGCTTGTGTTCGAGCTTTCATCACTCCTCTGCTGCTGCTGCGGCCAAGGCCACCCCGGCGCTCCTAGATTTGGTATCGCCCGTTCTTGAGCAATGGTGGTAGCAGTCTGTCGCACTGCTTCTGTATCCTCGGCCTCTGAGAGAATCGCGACAACTTTTTGCTTTGGTGCAATAAGTGCGCTCTCTCAACAGTGGTCTATCGGACTAGTTGGTTCATGACCACCAACTTGCACGCAAAAGGACAAAGAGGCACACGCGCGCATACGGCGTTGGTCTTCAAGAGAATCTTTCTTGTCAGGCTAATTGTGTCCGCGACTCTTCAGTGTGTCTTTCCCGGGAAGAAATTAGGTGTCTACGTGCAGCATTTTAACGCGTGGGCGATAAAAAAGAATGAGCCTTGTTATTGCTGCATGCGAAGGCTCAGATGAAGTCAGTACCTTATGTACACGCGTAAACGTTCAATGCTCAATGTTCTTTCGTAATCGCGAAATCACGGCCACCATGAAAGTACTAATGGCCTGGACCGTCATCTGCTCTGTGGGCCTTCGGAGCAGTGCTGCACTTTCTAAGGGTACGTGGGCTCTGCGACCGTCTGTGTTTACGCGATGAACACTGGTACGCGTGTGCGAGCATCACTTGTTCATCATTTCCTTCCCTTCCTTTCTTTTCATGAGAAGTTTGTTGTGAGTTACAGATTTCGGTGGCAGCGTTGTCGTACGCGAAAAACCCAGCGCCTTGAGCGTGCAGTAATGCGACCAAAAAAGGTGCGCCGGTCAAATGCGTATTCGTACGCGCCGTTTTCCAATAATTATTTTCAAATCAAATCTTTATTTTCGCATAGTATGGTTACATTGTTAAGGATATACAGAAGAGGGTCCCAAGGTCAAAATACCCTACCGGGACCCTCTGTACATAATTATTAGATAAAAATGACAAAATAAGCACAAAAATGAAAACAAGAAATTTCTAAGTCGTTCTTTTGAAAGTAGTATCTAAGTAGTTTCTTTTGAAAGAAATTCAATAGTAGTTCTTTTAATAATAATTGCTGGGGCCATACGTCCCAAAACCACAATATGATTATGAGAAACGCTGTAGTGGAGGGCAATTTCGACCACCTGGGGTTCTTTAACGTGCACCTATATCTGAGCACAAGGTTCTCTAGCATCTTGCCTCCATCGAAATGCGGCTGCTGCTGTGTAATTTGTCTTTAGATAGCGTGTAGTACACGCATGCATAAGGCGAAAGCCTTGGATGCCTCATCGAACACGAAAATTGGCCACCGGCGTCGGTGGCGTAAACATGAGTGATGCAGAAAGTCATCATATGATGATGACGCCATCATGTGACGTAATTATGACGTCACCTTTCGCCAACATTTGTGACGTCATCGTGCCGCCATCACGTGCCGCCATCACGTGCCGCCATCACGTGCCATCATCGTTTGGTCAAAGGCGGGCCTGTCATGGAGGCAACGCAAAACCACGTTAGGTGCAGAAAGCTTTCGGAGGGGGGCGGTGCAGGATTTAATACATCGACTGAGAATAAAATGAAGATGGCTGTCACCTTCGAGTCGTCTTAGGCGAATACATAAAAACCTTGCGAGCTTTTTTTTTCTTTTTTTTTTTCCTGTAGTGGCTTTCAATGCACGCAATAGTTGCCGGGACATCAGGGATGACTACCGACCTTCTTGGCGTCTTCGACTGTTTATTGAAGCTTATTGCAAGTATAATGGCCACAAGCTCTGATGTTGTTGAAGACAATACGCATATTCCTCCTAAAACTCAGGAATGTCAAATAAGCATATCGTGTTTTTAGAACGTAAAAACCCCAGAATTTAACATGGCTCACTATTGAACCTCGCCGTGAGAAAGCTCTATAGTGCGTTAAAGGGAAACTCCGGTACATTTTCGACCATATTGAGAGAATGCCGTTTTCAAGTAGTATTAACAGTCCTGTAGCAGCTGGGGTGGTTCATTTTGCTGAGAGGCTGGTCAATAATTTAAAATAAGCAATAAACCATGTATCAAAACCGAAGCCGAAACAGGGAGATGCTTCGTGCTGGGTAGGCGATGACGTCATGAAATACCGTATACACGCCGCCAGGGCTGGCCAGGGTGTAAACATAGCACACGTGCTTCTTCTATCGCGCGAAAAGCCAGCTGGCGACATCATCCGACGCGGAATCAAGCTGTGCCAGCCCGCTTGAACTTACCAGCGACGAGTTCAGCGATGATTGCAGCTAATATCTGAGCGCGGAAGCATTGCCTTTTCGATTTCGGCCCGCCGGTGCGTGAAGCAGCTGACGTGCCCTGCATCGATCGCATCGAGCTGCGGTAAAACGAGGGGTGAACAAGGGTCATCACGTTTTTATTTTACACCCCAAGTTACGTAACTGATTGCTGTCGCTTCAACCCACACAGATGTCCATGGGGCGAATGCCAACCAGGCGGCAGAGACGAGATGCTGTGCTACCGGAGCAATCCCCATTTTCACGGCAATGCTGGGTGCAATCAGTTGCGTGTGCGATCATTGCGAGCATTTGCGAGCTGCATTTATAGCTCTTATGAGTGAGGTGATTGGAGCATACACAAGCGTTTTTACCGGGAGGCCAGTTGTCGCGCCGAACCGCGCAAAGCCACTTCTCCCGAAGAGCGCTGTCGGGGGGGGAAACGAGTGATAACACACCCTTCGTGTTCTTCGCTTTGTTTGTGCAACCTTCAGCGCAACACCAGCTTCCACCCTATCGCTTTTTTACCACACGCTATGCAGCAAACAAAACCGAACAACTATGCTGCGTCCTCGTCGCCTCGTAGAAGAAAGCGCGCGCTGCACCGTCTGTTGGGCGAGGCGGGGTAGGCAAAGAGTATACGTTACGTCGCATACACAGGGTGACCTGGCATTTAAAGGCGTGATTCCGGAATCGGTTACCAATTTTTAAAATTCGTTTTATAAAAAACCATATGACTTGCGATTGTATAATCTGGCGCATATCATCAGGGTACTGAAGAGAACATATTTTGAAAATTTTATTGAACTTGGTGAATATCGATAATCGCCGAAGTTCCCTTTTAAGCGTTGCCGCTTTTGGACACAGTCTTTAAAGGGGAACTCCGGCGATTTTTCGATACTCACCGATTTAAATAAAACTTTAAACATAAGTGCTCTTCGGTGCCCTGATGATATGTGCCAAATTATACAGCCGTAAGTAATTTAGTTTTTCGGAGAACGAGTTTTAAAAATTGGTAACCAATTCCGGAATCATACCTTCAAATGCGGGCCACCCTGTGTACGTGACGTATCTAGGTACTCCTTTCTCGTCCCCCCCCCAGACGGACGCTTGCTCGCGGCGCGCGCTTTTAAATGCGAATGCATTTCATAGTCGGGCTATGTCAGGCATCCGGCGTCGTGCGGCGTTGGCGTTGTCCGCGGCGAGAGTGTAGTAGCGGAGAGTGAGTGGAGAGGAGGAGCGCGCTTTAGTGCGTGAGGGCGCTCGCATCGCGGGAGCTCGGAAGAGCTATATATGAAAAAAAAAATAAATAAAAAAAATTAAAAAAAATAAAAAAACAGAAAAAAAAGCAAAAAAAAGCCCCCCCCCCCCCCTCCCCGAAGGGGAATCGTGAGGAAATGCGGATGCATTTCGCGCGCCCTTCACTCCATTTATATATGGTGGTTGTGGTTCGAAGAAGGAAAAAGGCGCCTAATTTCTGCAGCCCGGTCGGGAGCACGGCGCTGCGCCTTTTTTTATTATTTTTTCGCTTTTTTGTGTTTTTTTTATTTTTTATTTTTTAATTTTTTTTTATTTTTTTTTCATATATAGCTCCGCCGAGCTCCCGCGATGCGAGCGCGCTCACGCGTTAGAGCGCGCTCCTCCTCTCCACTCAGAGCGGAGAGAAAACACCTGCCGCGGACAACGCCAACGCCGCACAACGCCGGATGCCTGACATAGCCCGACTATGAAATGCATTCGCATTTAAAAATGGCGCTGTGCCGTGCTCCCGACCAGGCTGCAGAAATTAGGCGCCTTTTCCTTCTTCGAACCACAACCACCACCACCATTTCCTCACGATTCCCTTCGGGGAGGTGGGGGGAATTTTTTTCTTCGAGGCGACGCTGACGCTAGCACAGGCGACGCTTCCGCGCTCATGTAGCAGCTGCACTCCTCATCGCTGGACTCCTCGCTGGTCAGTTCAGACGAGCTGGCACAGCTTGTTTCCACGTCGGAAGACATCGGCAGTTTGCTTTTCCCGCGAAAGAAGAGGCACGTGAGCAATGTTTACGTGCCGTGGTGGCGTGTAGCGGATTTGGTGACGCCATGACGTCATAGAGTACCCAGCATGGAGCACGAAGCAGCTCCCCGTTTCGGTTTCGGTTTTGACTCGTTTTTCATTGCTTATTTAAAATTATTGGCGAGTGTGTCGGCAAAATGAACCGCCCTAGCTGTTGCAGGACTGTTAATACTATTTGAAAACGGCGTTATCTCGGTATGGTCGAAAATGCACCGGAGCTCCCCTTTAAGTGATGTCACCTCCTTTTTTGAGCACTTTCCCAAAAAAAGTTATTGTGTGCTCACCTGTACATAAAAGGCAACGCCCCTGTTCGCCATCATAAAGTTTATTCCTCCTCCTCGCATTCTCATGCCAGTTCAGGAACCCTTTACCTCCCTCTCCAATGCGCACTTAGCATTTCACTTTGGCGTTACATTGGGCACTTGAGGTTTCAGCGAGAGTGAATGCGCAAATGCATATAGCGCGCATATAGGCGCACTGTTTGCATTTACATGGTTTACAGCAATCGCAGTTATTTATGGAGTTTAGTCTATTTACCTTAAGGGTATTCCGAAGAAGGCATTACCTAAGGGGCGGGCTTACAAAATTGGATAACATTTACATATTATTTAATTTCAAAGTGAGTCACGTTATATATCAAACAAACTACTGAGAGGTCATTTAAAGTGCATTCATTATTAACATTCCGCCACTTTCGCTAAATACCTGCGCGTATCCATAGGCTTCGTGACAAGCTTAGTGGTGGAAAATCGCGTTTTGGATAACAAGAGTTGTCGTCACCCAACGAATGGCACCTCCACTTTCTCCCCACGACCATATGCGCATCTCTTGAACTTTGTTCAGATTTCATGACTCCATTTAATTGGTCACCCTAATTAAGTTGTGCTCCCGCACTCAACGCAAGCGCATTTAAGCTCACAATTCTGCGAATCTTTTATCCTTCAGTAATAGAAGGGGTACGGGGAGGACTCTCATTTCCTGCGTTTGGCTTTAAAGGGCCCCCCGTTTTCTGCGCCTTTTGATAGAGCGAGCGCACCGAGAGTGTTATGAATAAAGAACGCGTCGCGCATAGTTATATACAGTCGCGGGAGGCTTCTTCGATATATTTCTTTGTTTCCTCGCCCCTTTTTTTCGCGTTCCCGCGTCATGGATGTCGCCATTTTTGTCGAGGAGCCTGTCGTCTATGAAGATGTATCGCTGCCGCGCGTCGCGCGGCCACAAGTGACGACTTTGATCGAACGGCGCGAGACACTCTTCTCGCGGGCGCCCACAAGCGAAGCCGCCCAGTGTTTCGTGGTACGCTATTGCGGCTCCTCTTTCGTTCTTTTTTTTTTTTCTTTTTTAATGCCCGAACTGTCAGCCGCAGCTGCGGACAAAAGGGGAAGATTTATGCGGTGATAACAAGACGCCGTCGCATAGCTCGCCCGTAAAGGCTGCCTGCTCGCTCCCCTTTTTGTTAATTTCCGAAGGAAAAAAAAACAAAAAAACAAAACCGCAGAGTGCGCGCGCGTCGTTGTTGCTTGGAGGTGTCTTGAACGGGGGGATGGTGACTGAGCAGAGTTGGAGAGCAACGTGTTATGCACTGGACGCTTTCGATCACGGAACACAGTGGTTGTCGTCGCTGTTTCGTGAATGCAATGTCCTTCTGCGTGCAGATCATGTTTGATCCACACACAGAAGGACAAACGTGATAAAAAAAATACATATGTTTGACTGCATTGTATAGAACAAGCAATAACTGTTTTTGTTCTCGCTTTTCTTCGCACGAACGGCGCAGATTTATATAGAACAACGGGCGTTAAGTGGCCCGCTCATGACGACAAACACTAGTCATGCACAGTCAAGCTTGCCGTTGGGTGGACATGAAAAGGAGCCAGAACTCACGCCAAAAGTAGCCAAAGTAGCCATGTCATTTGATATTATCGCCGAATGTCTAGCCAAATAGAACAGAAGCGGTATTATCAACAGAGTCTTTAGTATTGATGAATAAATACAACCATTTTGAATAAGTAAAACCACAAGTTTAAAAAAGAGCCATGGCGTCAACTGGAAATTTTCGTCGCCAACGGGGTCAAAAATTAGCCAATTTGGCGCAAAGTAGCCACCAACGGCAACCCTGGTCACAGACAGAACTTTAACGAAGGCATCAATTCACACAACCTTTTTATACCCTTCTGATATACGTGCGTTCAGTATTGCATATGCATGTGAACTGGGACGTGTGTATGTATCGAAACTTTTACCCTGCTGCTTCGCTGGAAATACCGGATTCTGATGCCTTGCGGCGATGCTGCTATTTGACTGGCTGGCTCGCGTTGAGAGGAGCCTTTTAAAGCTTATACGTACATAAGAAGCACCAGAGCCCGTATTTCGTAACTTTCTATTTTATTTTATTCTTCATTCGTTTCGTATCACGCGGCGCAGTGTGTGTGTGTGTGTGTGTGTGTGTGTGTGTGTGTGTGTGTGTGTGTGCGTGTGTACGTGTGTGTGTGTGTGTGTGTGTGTGTGTGTGTGTGTGTGTGTGTGTGTGTGTGTTACGCAAAGAGAACTTCAAATATGTGACTACAGGATCCGCAACGACTATGGCGGTCAACCTCGGGTCACGAGGCTCCCTGGAGTTCCATTCTTCGCATCGGCGAGCGCATTCTCATGGAAGCGCAGTGAACAATGCTCGTGCTCCGAGCTCCTTGACACGCTTTAAAGAGGCACCGGCTGTCGAACCTGATCCGGCACGAGAATCCCGGTGCAGTGTATGTGGAGCAAATGAGTTGTTTTGGCGCAAGAAAATAAATGCTTGAAACTGACAAAGCATTCGCAAGACAAACGGGAATATTTCCAGTCTTTTAGATGCGAAGCAGCTTAGAGCGGAGTTCAATCCGGTGGTGTGCGGCCTGACCCCCCCTTACTGCGCATGCGCCAACTCTCCCCCCCTCTCCTCGCGTGAGCGCGAGGAGGTGGGGGTGGAGGAGGTGGCGTGAGCGCTGCCTCCGCTTCGTTTCTCCTCTCCCGTTTCTCTTTTTCCGGCGCAGCTGTGCGCTCGTATATAATGCGGCGTGCGTTCGCATATATTGCGACGCGCGCTCGCTCCGTTGCACTCTCCTTCGCAACGGCGCTATGGCTGTCAACGTTGGCGCCAGTTGTAGCAGCATCGGTAACGTAAGGTGTGACAGCAGCGCAAGCAGCGTAAGCAACACCGCTGATACACAACTCCACACACAAATCAAACATACACGGAAACATACAAATGGAAACACAAGTGAACACCAGCGCTGCTTCGCATCCCCACATGGTTCCCTTTAGTGGGAGATGGTGTAATTTCTTTTCTCTCTCGTGCTTTGTCTTATTCGCCTTTGTAAAATAATATGAATATTTTTTTCATTTTGTACTATTATACATGTATTTACCGCTCATTGGCAAGGAGCAGGCTAGCTCATTGCCGTAAAGCTTGTTTTTCTTACTTGTTGGGGTTAGTCATTTAACACAGCCAGAAAAAAGACAAAAACTTAATCAGCCATTGTCAATGCATCCCAAAAAGAGCAAAGTAACTGTTATTCAATAACTTATGCAGTATGAAAGCCATAGGTCGGCAAAACTTTTGGAACTCACTCAGACTCACATTCACGAAAATTTTCTTCAGCCGGACTCACTCGGACTCAGACTCACCAAAATATTGCTGACCCGGACTCACTCAGACTTAGACTCACGGCTTGATCTGAGTCTGGGTGAGTCCGAGTGAGTCGACTCATGAGTGAGTTCGCCGACCTATGATTTTAAAGCGGAAGACTTCCAGAAAGAAAAAAAAGATGAGTGGACGTCAACACGAGGAGGAAACGGGAAGCGAGCACCGCTAAGCTGCTGCCCCACTCTGTGGAAACAGCAAAGGGGGGGGCGGGGGTTGAGTACAAGCACGCATACGAGATTACCACGTGGAGTTACAAGCGATGGCTCAGGTCATCGCCTAGGTCTGTGGGATACGAGAAGTCATCGTCGGTAAACGAAATCACATGACCATCGCCTATAGCGTGAAGGACCGCGCAAAACACAAGAAGAACCACTACCGCAGCGAAGACAGATGTTTTAACATCGAGACTGTTTAAGCTCAGAGAATCCCCGCTTGTCGCGAACACAAATTATCATCATCATCATGAACCGGAAGGTGTTCTCTTCGTCCGCTTCTTCCTCGCTCCCAAAACAAGCGCTACAACTTGTTCAGCGTGGGATGCAATAACTCCGATGGGCGAGAGAACGAGTACAGAGAAAGAGAAAGAGACAAAGAAAAAGAAAGGAAGAGATAGAAATCCAGAGAAAAATAGAAATTCTTAGAGAAAAGATTTCTTGGCGAGGTGCGATTCGAACCCGCGTACTCACGATCCGAAGGCGAGCGTCGTAATCACTCGGCCATCCATGTACGCTAGCAGAGCATAGCATAGCTTTGTGTAGTATAGCTTAGCAAGGGGGTGGGAAAGGGAAGTGAGGATGAGGAGGTGCTGATCTGTCCGGCGTGAGGTGCAATAACTCGAATGGGCGAGAAAGCGAGTACAGAGAGAGAAAGAAAGAGATTGAAAGAAAAAGAGCTAAAAAAATTGGCCGCGTATCTGCGTGCTTCGCTGCAAATGTCGTCGAAAGACGATAGTCTTGTGCCGGCCGTACTACTTTCTTTTGCCTTGCCTCAGACAGCGCCTACTCTACGTTGAATTGGCTGCATCTAGCTGGCATTGATAAAATAGAGGAGGCGCTGCGCGAGATATGGACGCCATTGAAAAACATGAGCTTGAGCTGAACCAAGGGCATTACACCGTGACCAAGGGCCACTGCCAGCGGCAGCACCTTATCGTCGGCACAGAGCTTTTTCGTGCAAAGCGTCGCAGTTCGTGCACAGCGTCGCATTTTCAGCGCAGCCTAAAAAAACACTAGGGTCTTTAGAATTGTGTACCTATGCGTTTTCTAATAAAAGAACACACGACCTGACACTTACATATTAATGTTGCGCCTCAGGTATGCGTAGTATTTGCTTTTTGATCGAATATGTTCACTAGTATGAACTCAGACACCAGTTCAAGATGGCTGGGCGTTCAGAAAGTGGTTAAACTTTGGCCGAGTGGCTGAATCAGGGGACGTCGGACAGACAGCCAGACCAAAATTTTTGCGTTCAAGTATCCCAAGAAAGACTATCGTCTTTAATAGAGGGAAAGAAAGGGAAGACAGGAGAAAGACATAGGAAAAGCAGAGAGCATGACAGAAAGAGAAAGAAAAAGAGAACGTGGGAGAATCAGAAGAAAGAGGAAGAAATATATATATATATATATATATATATATATATATATATATATATATATATATATATATATATATATATATATATAATGGCAACAGGCGGCGCTGACTGACGCTCCCACGTTTAAATGAACATATATACCCTATAAAGTGGACGGAGGGATGACCGTCACCGTAGCTCAGTGGTAGAGCATCGGACGCGTTATTCGAAGGTCGCAGGTTCGGATCCTGCCGGTGGCAAGTTATCTTTTCGTCCACTTTCCTTTCTTCACATTTACATCACAATTACTTCCAATAACGTCCCCTATACTTTCCTTGGCATCATTGTCTGTTAGTTCTCATTAATAATGTGTTTAACAAAGTAAACGAGCCCTTAAGTTCACACTTCTTTCCTTCGTTCATAGCCGAGGGTCTCGTTCTGGCAGACTTGTTGCCTTCAGGTGGTATGCGAGGGATTATTGGTCAGCTGCCAGCTCGTAATAAGATCACGTACTACGTGACGCCTACAGGCAAAAAGGGTGTTCTACACTCGCCGTAATGGCAACAGGCGGCGCTGACTGACGCTCCCACGTTTAAAGGGGCCCTGCGACACTTTTGCGACCGCCTTATTTAGCACTGGAACGCGTAGAGTAATGAATTCCGAGACGAACGCAATAAGAATGATGCAAATTGGTGCACGAAAAGTGAAGTTATGAGTCCTCAAAGTTCAAAACTCGAGCAGACGACGACGAGAAACGTTCCCTTTCGTATTTCACTCTCCCGCTGACGTCAAAGACCGTTTCCAATCACCGCGCGCGTCTCATAAAGACCTACCGGAAATCTCACTTCATGGTGGCCTTCACACAGCATCTTGCTACCGCTCTTTTTGACGGCGTCGTTACCATGGTTACGACGAACCACGTGCGTCGGGTGGCAGGCGCTCCACGGTTTGTTGTGGTGAGCATAGACGATCTGACAGATCTCGAGCGCGAGCTCATGCGACGGAGCGATGCGTTGCATGTCGTGCCTTACGAGGACGCCACTGCAAACTGAGAGTGCTTCGCTGAGCCCCGCGCAACGTGAGCAAGACTCGGATGACCCGGACCAACCTCCACTGCCCGATGACCCGCCAGAGGTGGCCAAACGAGCGCCGGGAGCGCGTCGCCCATCTGCTCGAGTTGCTCGCGGCCGCCGCTAGGTTCGCGACGAGTTTTTGGGCCGAAAGACGAGCATCGCAAGCTTTCGCGTTGCAGTGAAGGCCGGTTGCTATAGCTATTTTTGTGGTTTTAAAACGTTGTTTGGGTTTTTACTAGCTTGTAGCGGCTGTCTGCCAACTTCTCCGACAAAAGTAAGTGTGTCAGGCTTTACGGAGCTTCAAATTTTCTAATCGGCAAGGGTAATCTCGATAAGGCTGACACGGTGCCGATTGCAAGGGATGCGCATGTATTTTTTTTTTTCTCAGAAGCGTGGGCATTTCTACCGGCGAGTGTACGGAGTAAAAAATATTTGGTTTTCATGCTATTGCATGCAGAGCTGCGTTTATGGACGCCGTTAATTTATGATTGTCTGGCTGCAACGAAATTTAAATGTTACGCTACGTGTGGGTGTCTGCGAACAGTAGTTTTGGGAAGAAATACCGTTCCTGCATATTTGTACATTCATTAAAGGCTTTCTTATCCATATTGCAATTAGGAAGAAGAAACAGATGTGCTTGATGCTGAACATTTCGAAAAGAACTTCGTTTCAAACGTGATTCACTTGACAATGACGCGTTACTCACCGTAAGGTTTTCAGAACCAATCTGTATCCAGCAAAATGAAGAAATGAAGCATAAACAAACGTGCCTAAAGTCACACGGTCGCACGAAGGCGCGAGACACACACCGAGCGTCGTCTGCTATCGTTCGTGACACGTACTGCAAGCTCAAATCCCTGCGAAAAGCCCGTTCTAAGCGACGGTAACTCTTCAGTGTTATTCAAGACCTCTCCAGTGTGCAGCGCTGCACCGCGAAGGTATTCCTCAAAAGCCGGAGACGTAAAAATGCAGTCTAAATGCTCACTACGCACACCGGCGACGTACTTTCAACCGCGCCGGAGCTAGCGGGGGAAAAGAAGGCCCAGAGTACCCCTACTGCCACCTTGCGAAAAAGTGGCAGCAACCCGAGCAAGTCCGTGACACGCGCGATGCATTGGCGAAGCGGCGCGTTTGGCCACCTGTCTATTCTATCACCCGTGCCCCCCACCCCATTGCACAGGACACCTAGTGTTGGTTTCGTTGTTCTGAAAATACGCCATTTAGAAACAGAAGTCATTTCTATCTGAGAAAGTATATAAAAGGTTTTTATGGTTTTTAGCATTCACTCGTATGGCCTAGCTACCACCATATGAATATTGCACGTCACGTGTCGCGTCAGGCCAATCAAAAACGAACGGTCTTTGTCGTCACTGTCACATGACATCACATCACTTCCTGTAACAGAAATAGCCGATGTGTGTCGCCATAGTCCGAAATCAAGGTAGTTTATCCCGTGATTTAAAATTATAACAGCTTCGATTTCGGCGTTGCCACTTGCGCAACAATATTGGTGCATTCCACAGTACCAGAAGAACCGATGAAAAAGACACGCTCAAATTGTGTCGCAGGGCCCCTTTAAATGAACATATATACCCTAAAAAGTGGACGGAGGGATGACCGCCACCGTAGCTCAGTGGTAGAGCATCGGACGCGTTATTCGAAGGTCGCAGGTTCGGATCCTGCCGGTGGCAAGTTATCTTTTCGTCCACTTTCCTTTCTTCACATTTACATCACAATTACTTCCAATAACGTCCCCTATACTTTCCTTGGCATCATTGTCTGTTAGTTCTCATTAATAATATATATATATATATATATATATATATATATATAGAAAGATAGGAAAGAAAGAGGGGAAGAGAGAAAGGAAGCGTAGCATATATCAAGGGGAGGGAAAGGGAAATAAGCGTGAGGAGGAGTAATGTGAGTGTTGGAGGGAAAGGAGGAAGGGAAGGAGGTTAGCATAGACATATATAGTATAGCATAACAAGGGGTGGACAAGGGAAGTGAGGACGAGGGAGAGGAGGGGAACGCCACGAGCTCCTTTCTTTCGTCAGTCGTCGCACTACTAGTGCGTAGCTTCCCCAATTTTTTTAAGTCTTTCGGGATGCTCTTTTCAAATGGCGAAAGCGCCCGAAGGAGTATGAACAGGGAAGTAAACTCCGGACAACATAACAGAGAAATGAAGGGAAATAAAAAGACTCACGCGATACAAAAGAAGGGTACGTGGGCAAAATGCCTGCGCGTCAGTTAAAGAACTGCGTGCTTCTTCTGTATTCTAATCATGGAAAACCGGCATTTGCTTGAGCTGCGACACCATTATGTAGCATGTCGCTGTGGGGGAACTTTAACGCGCACCTACATTTATGTACGCGGTTGTTTTCACCCCCATCAAAATGCGGCTTACATGGCCGGATTTCGATGTGGGTGAATCGAACCCGTGTCCTTGAGCTTACCAGTGCAACACCTTATCCACTAAGCTACATGGGAAGTGCGGGGAACTGACAACTCTCCGAAGCACTTGTGCCTGTTTGGAACATTAAATCAGATTTTGATAATCACGACAAAGCGTTGCATTCGATGTCCAAAAGGCAAAAAAAAAGAATTTTTTTTTTTGGCACGGGAAGTAGATGTTCCGTAAATAATATAAACTCTAGTATGGCATTGAATACTATTGATGCCCACATACGGCTACAAAGAGGTTTCCGGCTATTTTGTAACGTGAATCAAGACCGTTCAAGTGTGAACGTACATAGGAAAGATGAAGCGCTATCTTAAGCCGATGACGTTAGTTGAAATGGGATAAAATGTACTTATACAAGCACATGTCAGATATTCGTGAGGAAAAGAAGATATGATAGGCGCACGCTTAACCCCGTTCGAGAACGATGATTACTTTTCAGACAGCGTTAACGATAGCTTCTCGTGCACTCGGTAGGTTGATGTGTGCGTATGAGGGAAATAGCGTTGGGTGACTGCTTCTATTACTATTGCAGTTATATGGACATTCTCGGCAAGTTTTTGCCATCGCCGTCGCCATCGCCGTCGCCATCACCGTCATGTTGCGTACAAAGTCCAAAGCAATAACTTCGCCCCGCACATCGTGTGTTCTGCGCGCTAGTAAAGGCGCGCGAGCGCTGGGTACGAACACGGCTGAAGCAGAGATGAAACGAGCCGGCCATCTCCGTCGCACGAAGGGCTCATGCGATAAGATGGGTCCGCGTGCGAGGCCTCCTATCGATGGCTCCTCACGCAGAGAGGAAACGACCCGACCCTCTTTCGCAGGGAAAGGAGCGTGAAGAGGCGACGGTGCTGAAGGGAGAAGGGGGGGGGGGCTGCGTCGCTCGAGCAGCAACTGCGGAACTTTGATGATGAGGGCGCGGTCGCGGAAGTTGGCACGCGCGCGCTATCTCGACAGCCATCAGTAGACGGCTCATATGCTTTCCGTGCTCTCATCGCTTTGCGACAGACAGCACGAAAACCGCTTCGCTCCCTGAAGCGGCCGTATTCGCTTAAACCAGCGTTTTGTATAGAGTTACGCGAGAATAGATCCAAAAGAGTTAGCTGCTAGCTTTACTTCGTATAACACTCCAATTGGTTGCTATATGATTTAGTGCTTCAGCCTTGCGGCGAAACTCTGATTTTACAGCGAAAGCTGTTATGAGATCACAACAAGGGCCGTTTTTGCGCCGTAGTTGTCCGCCGCCGCCGCCGCCGGTGTCCGTAACCACTATCGCACGAAACAAGAAAAAAAAGTAAGTAAAGATACCTATGACAGAATGGGAATCGAACCCGGGCCCTCTGCGTGACAGCTCAGCACTCTACCACTGAGCTACGCCGCTGCTTGAAACTGCGGTGCAAACTGACCCTATGCAGGCTTCATGTCGGGTACGGAATCTCGTTAACATGTGTTGTAAAGCGTTTTAGAACAGTAAAGTAACAACCAGGCATCACACAATTCGAATTGCGTAACGAGTGGGTCTTTCAATGCTCCAACCCATTACAAAAGCCTCAGGCATAATTCTTCATCGTCGTCAGCCACAGCATCAACAAACTGCACATACATACATACGAAGAACTTTATTCGAGTCCTGAGGGGCAAGACAAAAGAGGCCAAGAGACCTCCCCAATCAAGTCGGTGGCTCCACCCATGTCGGAACCGGGAGATGATGACTCTCGGCGACGACACGAGCCCTCTGGACAGCCTGGAGTTGATGCGTGAGATCCCGGACTGCGCAGTCGCTCATCCCAGCTGACCGAGTCGTGTAGAGTGGAGCCCACGTTAAATGGGACGCAGCCAGAGCATATGGTCGAAGGAGCAGGTGTCGTGCCCGCATTTAGAGCACGACTGTGGAAAAGCGGGATTGGACCAACTGAAAGCTCTAGGAGTAAGATAAGTGCGTGTCTGCAAAAGTCTGAGAGTAACTGATTGGGCTCTGTTACAGCGAAAGCTGTGATGAGATCACAACAAGGGTCGTTTCTGCGCCGTAGTTGTCCGCCGCCGCCGCCGCCGCCGCCGGTGTCCGTAACCAATATCGCATGAAATAAGAAAAAAAACTAAATAAACACCTATGACACAATGGGAATCGAACCCGGGTCCTCTGCGTGGCAGCCCAGCACTCTACCACTGAGCTACGCCATTTTTTTTTTCTTTATTGTACTGAGCTACGCCACTGCTTGAAACTGCGGTGCAAACTGACCCTATGCAAGCTTCATATCGGGTAAGGAATTGCGTTAACGTGTGTTATAAAGCGTTTTAGAGCAGTAAAGTAACAACCAGGCGTCACACAATGCGAATTGCGTGACGAGTGGGTCGTTCAATGCTCCAACCCATTACAAAAGGCCTGTGGCATAATTCTTCATCGTCGTCAGCCACAGCATCAACAAAGTGCACATAATTCGTTACAAGAGTGTAGCGGGCACCGCGCTTTTCTGAAGAATGACGAAGAATGGCATAGTAGACGCTTCCCCACTACACAAAAATTATGATGATTTATGGCGTAGTGGGTACCATGCAAGTGGGCTTGTAGTAGTTGCCCCAAGAGTGTTTAAAAAGGCTAAAGGCCACTCTCCCCGCTTTCGCTGTGGCTGTGCTGCGCGTTCTGCGCAGGCCTGGCGGTTTTTAATTTGGGGTTCGGTGGAGGGAATTTTCGCCTACCCAGCTTATAGTGAGACGTAATTTCGTGAAATGTTGTTAAAGGGTCTTTAATGGGGCACTCCTGTGACTGAGCCGGTCTGTTATTCCCAGCGCGGTACGTGATCTCTCGCGCTAGGGAATGAGCTCGCTCGTTGGGATTGCATCCTGATATACATTCTACGTGAGCAGGGAACCACGAGATGTGGTGACCGCTGAGCTTTTCATTTGTTCCTCCTTGCCATAGATTTGTGAATGATGCTAGTGGCTTGGCCTGATATTAAAGCATTTGAGTAGTTTCTGACCGCCGTACGCGAATCCGAGTAGACGGCGACGGGCTGTTTAGCCGTATCAAGGGCCAGGGCTATGGCGGTCTCCTCCGCCACATGTACATTTTTGTTTGCACTGATGCTGCATTGATTAGTGTTCCTCGCGCGTCAACAACTGCTATAGCGAATCATAAAGCGCGCTTTTCCGAAGAATAACGAATAATGGCATAGTGGACGCTTCCCCACTAGACAAAAATTATGATGATTTACGGCGTAGTGGGCATGCAAGTTAGCTTGTAGTATAGTTGCCCCAAGAGTGTTTAAAAAAGGCTCTAGAAAAGCCGCTCTTCCAGCTTTCGCTGTGACTGTGCTGCGCGTTCCGCTCAGGCCTGGCGTTTTTTTTTAATAAATGCATGACAAACATTGCCGTAAAACTATGTGGTGAATGTACATACGCATGCACCCACATGTAAAGCCCCAACCCCAGGACCCATACCTGCGCAAATAGATTGCTACTCTAACTCGCACGTGTAAGTCTGTCTGCAGCCATAAACGTGCACGTGTAAGGGTAACAATATGCGAGCCCATTTTCACTGCGCGTGGGCGCACAGCGTGCGCGTCGCAGGCGCAGTCCCACATGTGCACGAGGATAAAACGGGCAACCGCGACAGACGTCGACACGTGGAGGCGTAATGTACACGATGCACCGTATTCCGGTGTCTGTGTGCATGTGCTTATATATATATATATATATATATATATATATATATATATATATATATATATATATATATATATATATATATATATATATATATATATATATATATATATATATATATATATATATATATATATATATATATATATATATATATATATATATATATATATATATAGTAATGTGTGTGTGTGTGTCAGCAACACGTTTTGTGACTAGTCAAAGCCCTGCCATCTTCCTGAACAAACTAATGCAGGTGTACTGAACTATAATTTCATTGTTGCCATCATGACGCGTCACCAAACCACGCGCATGTGAGCATTACACTCTTGAGTGGAGCCTCCTGCTTCAGGCCTTTCATGCAAGCTCATCGTGTATACTCGTGTTTATGATGTGTACGTTAAAGAACACCAGGTGTTCAAAAATAATCCTGCGTTGCTCCCTTGCGTGTGCCTCGTTATAGAATCGTGGTTTTGACACGTAAAACCCCAGAATATAATTTAATTAATGCCGTTGCGCAAAACAGGATACGGGTGTGATTTGAGCGGTGCGACAGCAGCGTCCCCGAAAAGGGTCTTGTAAAAAAAAAAAAAAAAAAAGTTAAGCCAGCTTCGCGCTAGTGGTGCCAGGACTGAAGGAAGTGCAGAGCCAGGCGGCTTTCCTTGTTTCTCATTATTTCTCTCTTTCTTTTTCCTCTCTTCTCTCTGTTTTCTCTTTGTTTTTCTTGTCTGTTTATTTTTATTTCTTCCTTTGTATATCTATTTTTTTCTTCCTCGATTTTTCTTTCTTTTCTTTTCTTTCTTTCTTTCTCTCTCTCTATTTCTTGCTCCCTCTTTTTCTCTCTCTTTGTGTCTCTCTATTTCTTTCTCTTTCTTTCTTTGATTCTTTCTCTCCTTCTTTCTCTTTCTGTGTCCCTCTCTGTTTTTCTATCTCTTTTTTTGTCTGTTTCTTTCGATCTTTTTCTCTCTCGGTCTATTTCTTTCTCTATCTCTCTCTCTTTTTCTGTACGTCTCCCCTTTTTTTCTCTCTATTACCCTCTTTGTCTTTCTCTCTCTCTCTTTCTTTCTCTCTTCCTGTACTCGTTCTCTCACCCGTCATAGTTATTGCATCCCACGTCGGACAAATCGGCGCACGTGTTCTGGGAGTGAAGAAGAAGATTTAGAAGAGGATGAAGCGGAAGAAGAGGAAGATGGGAGCGCGAGCCGGTTCATGATGATGGTAATTTTTGTTCGCGACTAACGGAGTTTCGCGAAGCTCAAACAGCTCCGCTGTTAAAACTCTAAATCTGGCTTTACGGGGATGCCGCGATAAAGCGACGACTGAGGATAAAATGAATGTATATGACTTCTAAAGGAGCCATGAACAGTAACACTATAGGGCGACAGAGCTCGAGGCGCGCGCTCGCGTTTTCCGCCACTTCTTTGAAGCGCTGAAAAAGTAACGGGGCAAGATTGTAGCGAGCTATGAATCAGTGGGTACAATGCTTTCGAATGTGCTGCACAGTTTGACATACAGGGCAGGCAGTTATGCGAGTATTTAGTAAGGTGAGTAATTACTTTTCTTTAATGAGATAATCAAAACTAACAGAAAAATCCCCAATTTGCACGAGATGATGGCTAACGAAACACTTCTGGAAACACATTGTCGTATCTCATTGCCCTTTGTAATAATGACCTCGGCCTCAGTTAACTGGGAGGAAGGGGAAGGAGAGGGAGGTCAGCCAGTTGTTATACCGGCTGGCTGCGCTCTGCTGTGGGAAGGGGTTTAAGATGATAGAACGAAGCACTAGCAAAAGAAAATAAAAGAGAAAAACGACACTCGTCCTCACAGTCTCTTGTAAACCACTTGTCTCGGCCAGTGTCCGAGGTTGCTTTCTTCTGATAAGAGGTGATTGCCAAGCATTTTTAAAGCAGTCGAATGTTCTTTTCCAGGCCCACCTAAATGGAGATAATATTAAAGAAGTTGGGCAGCTGTCTCTTCACTGTTACAACTGCCGCACGCGGGGTTTCTGGCCATTCCGAGCCGGAATGAGTAGGCATTCGGGATGACCACCCCGAGCCACAGGCGGCACGGAAGCATCTCCTCAGGTCGAGATTATCCTGGCAGAAGGCTGCACTGTAGATTCGAATCCAAGCTTTGCAGGCGAGAGTTGGCAAATTATGTCAAGTGAACTTCATTGCGCAAGTGTAAGCTCCCGTTTTAACGAGCGAAGCCTTGTAGCGGAGCTGGGTCTGCATAATTGCATAACGGAACAGTGAATACCATCACGGATAGTTCGCCGGGACAAAATGTAAATAGCAGACATGCGGAACAAATGCCTCTTCTATTTGCGGTGTGTGTATCATTGTGAACTGCCCCTATCCAGGCTTTAAATAAGGTAAACCCTTGCGCTTGTTGCTTAGCAACTATGGTGTTATACTGTTAGAACATTCCACCGGGTAAAAAAACTAAGCTTGACTCAGTGTGGGAATAGTTCTTTCACAAAAATATTTTCTGGAGGCAGACATCGTGAAATCCGTAATACCAAACCGATGTATTCGGAATATTGCACTTTCTTGTTCTCTTTGCATCCGGAAATAAATAAACCACCTTCATTTTTCCAAAATACGCTTCCTGCCGCCATCTAAATGAAAATGAAGCTTCGAATAATTTATGTACGCCGATAGACGCACTTATTGTCCTCTCTAGCATTGATCTAAAAACTGCTTTTGCGATAGATTCTCAGTCGAGATCGGATACGGATGAAATCATTGTGTTGGCAGCAGTGTACTCGTGCTTAATGTTTCTTTTATTTTTTTTTTCGCGCTATTTCCGAATATTTTGGCCCCATTCACAGCGCGGAAAATTATGCCAGTGTTCCCATTCACGTCGGCGAAGATCGCTGACGCTCATAAAGAATATTTGTCTTACAGAAGCAGCAGCGTCGGCGAAGTATATAGACTGAAAACCACATTGATGTCACACTAAAGTTGTTCAAGTACGTCGTGATCTGGATAGGCAGACACGGCACCATTCGTTACTGCAGTTTATTTTTCATGCGATTGGCATTATTCCGCTTTTTCGCGCGCTTCTTTCATCTGCCACCGTCTGGGTATCTAACTGCTCTCCCTAACCTCTGCAATGTAAATGAGAACCGTTATATCATTCCGTCCTGGGCGGAATCAAACTGAAAATCAAACCCACGTCGAAAGGGCACGCCTTTCAGTTCAATGCGACCGTGGCGTCACGGCCACTGAGCCACGAATGCGATACGCAGATCTTCAACGGACCTCTTTTATGTCAGCTTCTCGTATACAGCTGCTGCACTCTTAAAAAGAAGTGTTTGTAAAAAGCCTCTAACTGAAAGCAAAAAAGTTATTGCCTCATGCAGACACCAAGTGAGTTGTGATGAATTGCGTATTTATGTGTGAACTTTTATATGCAATGTAGCTCCTCTCATTATTCAGGATTAAAACATCTGCCTACCTTGTTATTCACATGCGTAGGTGCGCTATGTTATGCAAATTCACAACTGCCAGTTTAGGTATATCTGTTACACACTAACATACAAACCGGCTTAGGATGTAGTCCCGAAACTGCGGCTACACTCTCAGTCAAATCCCGGCTAGAATACACGCCTACAGGCAGGAAATCCGGTCAAATTATGGCCGCATCTAGTCAGTTCGTTACGCGGCTCCGTAGCCGTGTCCCAGAGGAAGCGGCCCTATTCTAAGTGGCCTTCAGAATAGCCGTGGCGACGCTTAGACGGGATTTTAAGTCAAATTTTTCCTGGCTAGGTACGGCCTGCGGTTACGCGTGACGGCCCTGTACGCGGCCTGTCTGTAGGCGGCCCTGATGCGGTTGCGAGAAAAAAAGTTTTTTTTTGACGCTGTCAACCGTTTTCTCGCCAGTTTGACGGTTGTAATTATCACTACGGGTAATTAGAAGATGAACAGTATCACAATCATCGACATCTGCGACAACAACATGCAAATTACGCACAGCACTGGAATCGAACTCGGGGCCGCGTGCACTGAAAGCAGATAACTTACCCATTGCACCACAGCGCCACCGCAGGAATGCTCGTTTTTCCGCGGGGGTATATATCTACCATGCCGTTTGCAAACAGTCGGCGCGACGTTGAACTTCTGTTTTTGTGCCATGTGCATGTGTTTGAGGGTGCATTAGGTCAGCAAATAGTTTGCGGGGCTTCATGAACTCCAGACAAACGCGGTAAGCACCTTCGGCTCCGACTTCGGTTCGTAATTCGCCGTGCCGCAAGAACGATTAACGTGTGTCGTTAAAGCTTCTCCGTGAACAGCGGTTGTTTCGCTCAACGAAAATTCGCGAATGTAAACCAGCGTGACGAGGATATCCTCAGATCTCGGAACCCACGTACATTTTTCGCATGTGCGTGTGCTGCGAGCAATTTCCGTTATTTATGCCGCGACGTACACGCGTGTCAGTGACAGCAGCCCGTTCTCAGCTGTTCGTGTAACGTTAACCTGCTTTGGCACGTTAATGCTTGAATGGGTATTTTAAAGTACCTACACTAACATTTGCACTTAGTGCGCGTGAACCGTCGCTAGCCGCACGTTGGGTCAGCAGCACCTTTTTTAGCAGTTCGACGATCATCTGTTTCAGCAATTACCACTTGTGCGCGCTATTTCGCGCGACACAGTGGTTTTTACTCAGCATCACACCGCTGTTCAAGTGAATGTCGAAACGTGCGCCAAGATCGAGTATGACGTACACAAATTTGCCACGGACAAGTTTCCCTCCAAATAAATAGTCGATGCTTTTGCACGTCTCTTTCGCGAACGTCCGCGTGTAGTTGGGGTGCAGAACGAACTTGAAATATTGTTGCTGCATGCCTCAATAAAACAGCTGATTTTCAGAAAATGAGGATATATTATAACTGGTACATTGCCACAGCAGTACACAGGTTGGCTTGATCGTGGTTCAACGTTACAAATGCCATGCTAGAATACGAGAAATGTAGCAGATATTCAAAACTGAAAAAAAAGTCTGTGGCATATGATCTCCTGCTGCCTGGTGCACCTGCACTCGATTTTCGAGTTCACCATGCAATTACAGAACCATTAATAAAAGTTCAACCCACCAATTTTCAATCAATGTGGATCACTCTCTGTCTCACTGCCTTCCGTTTATTCCTTTTGTGCATTGTTTTTCAAAAATCACCTGTTCAACTTGCTTTGTAGAACACGAGCATTGATATTGTTAGGCCAGTGTTTCAGCAATCTGCTTTGCATGCACAAATAGTTTTTTTTTTTAATGCGTGACAAATGTCATAACTCGATAACTGATAAAAGAATTGTTGTTTGTCGTCTTTTATTGGAATCAAAACAGTAACACTGGGGCTTGCCCAAATGCAGGGAGATGTATGATATCCTAAATAAAGTGTGCCGTAAGCACTGGAAAGTGTTTCAATCGCTTCCTGCGGTTGACTGGGTGGCACATCGGGCGGCATGAAGAACACGTCCTGTGTAGATCTCGACCCTGAAAAACGTACGCGGTTCCAGATGTTGAAAAGTTGCCACAATTAAGTCACGAAACAAATGCGAGCCATGAACTGAGTAAATTGAAAACAAATTTGTCACAACGTAATGTGTACACATGATAACATAAGAAGCATTGTATTCCGCGAAAAAGCGCATCTACAATGGGATGTAACGAAGATTACACACAAAGCATGTAAATTCGGGAGTAGTTACTGCTGCGCTTAATGTTCTCTCGCAAGTATAACACGATCAATGTATATATATAACGGGCGAAGTGTGCCCACCCTCCTCCTATTTTTTTTTTTTCGTTCACTCAGCAAAATTGGATCCTGCACATGCATCAGCAGATATCACGACACCATCAAAGAAAACAAAATGGCTACTTACCAATTCGAGCATGTTGTACTGGACTGTTCCCGCAGTACGCCCACCAACCAGCCTGGTATGGTGCGGCAGGCTCATTGTTCCCGGCGCGGCAAAATCCATCGCACTCACATTGCGGCGCGTTACATTGCCCTCGATACACACCTTTCATATCCATTGATGAAAACATATCACCCAGCGGCAGGCGCAAAGCGCGCAGCCGACGCAGTTTAGCGCTTTCCAAGTACGTTGACAAACAGGTGACGGTTACCGGCCTCAAAGCTCTGTCGTCTGCACGTCTCGTGATGGAGCGGCCGCGCGGCGAACACGAAAGTTCTCAGCTTCCGCGATGCTCGTCTGTCGTTTTTTTTTTCTTTTTTTTTTCCTTCACGCACGCGCGCCGGGCGAGCGCGGAGCGCGCGTCTCAATTCTTCTTTCTTTTTTTTTTTTTCGTTCAAGCGCATGCGTGGTGCAGTTGTGTCCGACGCTTGTTCCCCGCCGCCCTGCCGCTCAACGGCTCAACTCGCACGCGGATCGGCCTGCGGGGCCGTATGCGGACTTCGGCCGCTTACTGCGATAGTTTATAGGCGGCACTCCTCAAGTTCGAGGCCGCCTGAAGAGAGTAACGTATACTTCTCTTCGCTGGGCTGTCCATAGCCGTGATAATAAACAGTACGTCGAAGGATGCCGCCTATATCGAGGCTATTATCCAGGACCGTACTGAGAGTGTACATATATATGTTTGAGCGAACTCAACATACATCGCGTGGTACCTTGTTTATGCGTCGTTTGGTATGTTTGTGTTAACATGTCAGTACGCTGCATAACGGAGCTACTCGTCCACTAATGCCCCTTGTACGAAAGTTACGTTTCAGTGAATAATGGTGTCATGAATGTAATGAAAAATGGACGTGTGTATTCGTCCAGTACTTTGTGTTTTGCCTGGACATACTTTTTAATAGAAGCAACCTAATCATTGCTCAGAAGCTGACACAAGCTCGCTTTTGATAAACGTAATTCAGGTGCCCGCATAAAGCTTGAAAGGTTTTGAAGCCGGTAAAAGGAACAACACCATTATTAACGGTTACGACCTGGTCATGAAACCAAAAACTTGGAGGACGCTTGAGCTTCGCCTTCAAGAGAAGAGTACGATCGCGTAATCGCGCCATGTTCGTATCGCCTTCCCAATCGCTAGCCCGGCTTCGCATCCCGGTGGACACCTCAACCGTGCCGCGAGTGAAGAAACGTCTGTGCGCGTAAGTACAGCTGCAAAGCGCCCACTGCGCCATAATTGATTATTTTGCGATTTTGCGAAGTACCCACTACGCGTACATAAGGCAACACGCGCGCCTATGCAGCTGCACACTTCGTTGATGCGCTTGTTGGTCCTCATTGATCGTGCCGTAGCGCTTTGCAATGAATGGCCCTTTAAACCACCTTCTCGTTGCGAAATTATACGGCTCTGCCACGCAGTATTACATATTTTAATGATACGCCTCGCACTTCATGGCGCCTGGTTCTTTACTGAAACAGTTCCAAGCACTGGTGTGGCTCTAAATTCGGTAAAAAACATTGACAACATTCACTTGCATGAAAGTTCGAAGCAGCGCGCGAGCACAGCCACAAAAGTAGAAAAAAGAAAACGAGAGACTCCTGATAAAAAGGCGCACCAAACCAAGACCACCCGCAGAAAAAGGTCTGAAAAGATTGTCATGCCTCATTGACTCATAGGTTGACGACCAAATAAAAAAGTAGCAAATATTCGGTGAGACTTCTTTGTATAAACACTCGAGTAATGGTATCGGCAAATTTTGCGTCGGCTCCGTCTTTTGCAAGCATTCATACGTGAAGTGTGCGCATCAGCGCGTTTCCTGACAGTCAGATTCTCTTCTGATTATTTATTCTCCTTCTCAAGAAAATGTCTGTACAACGATATACAAGACACGCTATTTCCACATCCATTGTACCGTTCACTAAACATTGCATTACCTGGACATGATGGGCTTGAGCGGGTGCAGAAAATGCCCATGCATGTCTCCATGATCCGGGACATTTTTCTACAAAACGCATACCGGAACGCTTGCTGTAAAAAATATGGTTAAGCAGGAAAGGCATCTTTCTATCTTCAATTAATTGGCGACTATATGATGTTCCAGCCGCCAGGATGGTATAGTGGTTATGGTGCTCGACCGCTGACCCGAAGGTCGCGGGATCGAATCCCTGCCGCAGCGGCCGCATTTTCGGTGGAGGCAGAAACGCTTGAGGCCCGTGTGCTTAGATTTAGGTGCTCGTTAAAGAATCCCAGGGGGCCCAAATTACCGGAGCCTTCCATTACGGCGTCCGTCATAATCAAATCGTGGTTTCGGGACGTTAAATCCCAACAATTATACGATGTGAAGTTCCAGAAAGTATAGAATTAAGATTGTTTCATTATCTGCAAGGACTTCATCCTATTTTGGGGACGTTCTCGAAAAGGTTTTTAAGTAACAACTCGATTTAAACTCGCACAGCAATCAGTTACCTCGTGCCACCCAAAAGCAACGTTATGCCTGTTGACATGCTCCTACTAATGGGTATGCAAAGCATTGTTGGCGGTAACGCGTTACTTTTTTCGGTAATTTAGTAACGTACTCGCTACTATATCATAACTGTAACGGGTAACGTACTTATGTTAACATTATTCGGTAACGTTAGGTGCCACGTTACTCGTTACTTTTTATTCCAATTATCCCGGCAGTCTTACACAAAACTCCGTCTCGTAGGCGCCACATTCCCAGAGCACTCCTTATGTCGCATCGGCGGGCTGTTATCGGCCTGCCGAGTGTTGACAACAACGTCATCTAATGCGCTCGTCGAGCGCGTGCTTACCGTAACTGCGGACGTATTGGCTAAGAAGCGAGGCATGCTCTCCGACGACAGCCTAGAAATGTAGCTGTTGCTTAAATTCTACAAGTTGTAGCGGTCAGCAAGTCGTTCCTGCAAAACTATAGCGGTTTTTATCAGTTCTGTTATCAAAATAAAACTTGCATCTAACGGTGTGTATACGTTTCTGGTTGTTGAATTCCTGAGCGAGCGAGGCTGACCTTGAACGCCTTCGCATAAACACTGTCTATTTTCGCGGCAATTATATAGGTTAAAGGGGCAAAAATGATTTGTGATGCCAATATATTTTTCCGGGACTATGTAAATTAACAATTTCTTTATTCCCATAATATCTGCGCATATGTTTTGTATACGCTATAGTAGAAGCATGCCGTCAGAATTTCTGTCCGTTTGTTCAAAGATCAGTGATGTTTACTTTCCGGAGAGCGTCGATGGTGCAATGTCATTTTCTCTTTACTGCCACTTTGAGAAATGGCCTTACCATGTGCCACGATGTTATGAGCAATCACATGCAATTCTACTGTAAGCGATAGGCGACTATAATATTACTTAAGTCTGGCACACCTGTGCAACTTTTGTAGTTGCACCAGTAATTCAGCTAAAATCATCGTTTTGGTTAGAGGTCTTATGTGAAATATAAATATGACGTTTAATAAATTGTTATTCTTTTTTCTGCAGCGATGGCGCAATGATTCAAATTTCTGACCCTGGACCAATGGCAGAAGTAAGGTACGTTACGTTTTTTTTTTTCGGTAACGGTAACGCGTTACTTTTTCCTGTAGGCGCGGTAACGCGTTCCTTTTTTGTTAGCGTAACGAGTAACGTATTTAGTTACTTTTTTTCGTTAACGCATACAATACTGTGCACAGCTTACGGAAAACTCGAATGTTAGACAGGCATGCGGAACCAACTGTATCATCCCGGCCACATTTTATACAGATGGCTTTTCAGCTAAATCTGTCACCACCTAGAGTTACCGCCGGACTTGTATCCACTGTTTATGAAATGTGCTGCACTCTAAGTCGCAAAGGGGTCTGTGGTTCGTCCTTTTGGGGGGTAACTGCATTGCCACAACCATTACTCCCCAAAGGATGAACGATTCGTCCTTAGGGAGTAACTGAGAGGGGGCGATCTGTTAGTCCTCAGTAGTTTTGAGGGACGAAATGTTGGGGTGTAAAGTTACCCCTTTGTGGGATTAACTGATTTCTTCTTTTTTTTTTTTTTTTTTTTTTTTTTTTTTGCCTGGTAACTGCTAGAGACGAACTGTTAGTTACCGCTGATAGGACTAACGGTTGCTGCTTCTCGATAAAAAAAAATCAATTTATTAGTTTCTGGTTGAATTTGGAGGTTGACATATGCATTTCATGACATATACAATCAATACACAAAAGAAAATTCAGAAGTGAACTACAGAAAATTCACAACCAACACACAGGATTCGAACTCGCTACCATTGAATCAGCAGCCGCGTACGCTAACCACTACACCGTGCCCCAGTACATAGAAGAGTGTAAATTACCGGGGTTATATATGTAGGCACCGTTTAGACAGTGCGCATGCTGGCAAGATTCCCTATATTAGGGTTCAGCCTTCAGTGTTTCGCAACAACCATTCGGTTTTGCCGTTCGTGAAAATGTAAAATGCGCTGGATTGGTTTTTCTGCGAGCGTGCTTCGAGCGAATGTGCGCGCTTGATGAATGTATGTATATATAAACGTTCCCATATATGCTCCTGTCGCTGTGTCAAACTTGCTTGCTGCTCAGTGTACAGAACGCTGTTGCTTATATCGTTCCGCGAAAATGTCTGTTTAGTGTGAGAAAAGCGAAAACGTCTAACGAAACAACCAAGTTTATTGAACGACTCGTGTCAATTCTGCAGCATCATGCGTACACATAAATTAAACAACTTTGTTGAATACAGAAGATAGGATGGCTTCCCTGCATCCTAGGAGAGGCAATGAAAAGTGCAATGTTTTATTCGAATGGATGCTGTCCAGCCGACTTCAGGAAGTGCAACAGCACCATCAACAGCTGCTGAGAGCGCGTTCGTAGCTCCAAGATGTTGAAGACGTTTCTCAGGAGGCGCAACGCTCTCATTCATCGATTCCCTGAAAAAGTAAATGCAGAAGCATTCATTATTTCCTACAGAAGTGTGCGTGCACGTGTAGCTACGTCACACGGCGTCTGTTAGAAATGTCGCATGCCTAAAAATTAGACGAAAACTGCTCTTTCACTGAACCTGTCATAATGCAATCGAACAGCTCAAAATGTGTTGTGAAGCTCAAGAAACCCGTTCTGGATTTTAACGTTTCAAGCTTTCACAGGGACACGCTTGTGGGCCCACTTATTTATGAATAAATCTTGCGCTTCATTTGAGAGATAGAAAAACTATATGATTCTTAGCATCGCTACAAATGAGCAAAGTCGCCGATGCGGTTGCCGACTGCCTGTGTTAGTGGTGCTAATCCTTTAGCTAGACATGCAATTCTATCAGCCGATCTTCCCAAATGACTTGTTTACTTTGCAATAGAAGATATTGAGCGGAGTTTACCGTGAATGTTATTTCAGAAGACCGCGAAAAGTTCTGATAAAGAACGCTTATTTGTGCAGCGCTGAAAAAAAAATTGAACAGCTGTACTTGCTGCAGCTAATGTAGAGCCCTCTCCGAGGCTACCATGTTTCGCTGGCCCAGCCACTCACGTCATCAACGATGAGTGTTTTGTTCACGAAGAACGTGAAGGATAAGCGGTCAGCGTTACATATCAACAGCACACAACTAAAATCACGCCGAGTGATCGCAGCCTTGTTTACGCTCACTAGGCGATATCCAGTCAGCGCGTAGCATTTCGATGGCGTAGCACTTCATTCCAGTAGCGGACCGCGTTTACCACAGCGCGAAGAACATTCAGTGCACCACAAGTGACAGCAATCGCAACCACGAAACGAAAACACATCCACAACGCACCGCTACACCATCGAGGGTTAGCTTGCCGCGCTATGACGAGAACACCACGCCGCGCATGGATACAGCTTGGACCCGTGCACATTCCTCTTTTTTTTTTTGTGGGAGCTTTCTGACGTTTGCTTATTATTATGCCATACAAACGATATTACCTTATTCCTGCCGTAGTTGCCGTAGTTGTCATGGCCGTTTACACTAAAACAAACTGTTAACAGTTGATTTCTTTAGCGGACTATTTCCTTACGCGCACGCTGACCATTCGTTCGAGGCCGCCATTGCGCGGGAAAGTTCCATGGGAGTAAACGCTGCTCCCTATGGTCTAACAGTTCCTCCCTCATTTTGCACACGGCCCCCCTTGTGTTGCAGTTAATCCCCCCCCGCGGACTAACTGTTCGTTGCGGGGACGAAATGCAGCACTTACTCCCATTTCCCTCCTTTGCGGCTTAGAGTGTGCTCTGGTATTTTTTAGAGGCGGATTGGACTGTTTTGTTCGTTCTGTATGCATATACATTCAGTAGGTTTATAATAAATACCATGAAAGAAAGGAAAGCAAAAAATGTGGTAAAACACGGTACTCCCAAGCAGAAGGCCTGGGTTCGGTTCTCGTTCAAACCCAAGATTTTTTATACTTATTTATTTTCATCTATCTCGATTCACCGCTCGCGGACAAAGCCTATTTTTCGCTCACAGCCAACGACGTCGACACCGACACCGGAACTTCGGCGACACGCACTTTTTAAGGCTGTCGCGTTAAAATTTTCTCATTTTAGTCACGTAGGGCTGCCGCTTCAATGGAGCGAGAACGAATGAGAGCCAAAGTGGAAGGTAAGAGAACATGAGGTGACCTTCGTACAAGGTGGTTTGATGGCATTCGTCAGGCCACAGAGAAACGTTTAGGCGTGCTTAAAGAAATTGTACTAATAAATAGATCTCAACGACTCATGGTGTCATAGACTCTTTAAAATAAAAGGTCGGCATATTCACTAACTAAATGCTAACCGTTTACTAGTCACAAAAAGCACTAACCTATTAGTAAGTGATGGTAGTAAAACGCAGGTTAGTGAAATCCACTACCTCTTTAGCTAGTCTACAGTACTAACTGGAACTGTTGGTATGTTACTAAGTTGTTAGTAGCCGCACTAGTAACTTAATAACGCTACTAACAATAGCAACTAAAATTATCCAAGAAGAGGTTAACGCCTGTTGGGTTTATATGGGCCGTGTGAATTGCCATATCAAGCTGATTCTACTACAAAAGCATATATAAGATTAAATCTTCAAAAAGCAGAACGGCATTGGCCTGTTACATCAATTAATAACCGCTTCAAGTAATTTCCCATAGTAAGTACACATCACAACAACTTACATAGAGGCATAAACGGATTACAAGCGAGAACACTCGCACACACAGAATATCAATGCTTCCACGCACGCGCCATCTACTCGAACAGCAGCTTGACGGCTTTTTATGCGCCTACTCTAGGATAGCACACATTGAACCGGTTAGCAGCCATAGAATTTCGAGGAATAATCAATGTCTTCAGCCCGGTATCTTGTACCCTACTGTTTGCATGTCTGCGCATTACGTTGCACGAAACTGTCATTCCAACACAATCAAGAAAATTAACCTTTGTCTAAATTTTGCGATAAAGCTGTCACAAGTACGGCATATTAAACTACGGCGTCTACGAAGTATCTGGCAGCATAGGTGGCTTAGTGGTTATTTAGCTTAAAACGCTAAGAAAGACTCCCTGGTTAGGAACGCCAAAATTTACTAGCTTTAATGCTGCTGGCTAGTAAAGAGATTCGGCTAAGGTAGTAAAATACGCTCGATACAACTACAGCTTTGCATTTGCAAACCGTTCACTAACTTATTTTCAAAGAGTGTACACTCATCATTTCACTCATGAACTGAGTGAAACATCAGGTCTCCGTATTAACGGATAGCCGAGGATGGCAGAGTGTTAGTTGGAGTGATGACATTCAAGGGACACTAAAGAGCAAAACGATTTTTCGCGTATTAGTAAAGTACAATTTCACAATCCCCAAAACACCACTCTTACCGCGACACGACGCTTGGTAAGCGAGAAAACGCGCGAAAAGAAAATGCGGGTGGAGACGCCATCTTGAGATTCCCGCACCAAACACCATGACGGCATAGATTTTGGAGGCGTCTACTGGGTCCTACGTAGCTTCTAATCGATAAAAATGAAGTACATTGTCATCTGTGGGTGGCAAAGACCTAGCATACGAAGTTTCAGAAAATTTCATCGAGCCAATGTCGCGAAAATACGAAAAATACATTTTGAAATTTTCGACGTCACGCGCGGAGATGTCGGCGCGAAATTTAAAAATGAAACTTCAACCTTGCTTTTCTCCGCTAATAATGAACTTATGATAGTGAAACATATGGCATTAGAGTTCTCAGAGTGTAGTTTGTCAATCTAAACCAAGTCATTGTTTCTCTTTTGTGTCCCTTTAAGAAATTTGTAGGCCTAACATGGAAATCAGCTCGCACAAGGTGGTAAATTGGTGGTCATTGGGAGAGACCTTCGGCCTCCAGTGAACATAAAGTAGTCTGAGAACAACCACGACAACAATGTTTATCATCATCATCATCGTCGTCGTCATTGTCATCATTATTATTATTATTATTATTATTATTATTATTATTATTATTATTATTATTATTATTATTATTATTATTATTACCTCAGCGCAATTTCACTCCATGTGTGTCGTGTCCACGGTACCGCACCAGCACGGCTTGTAACGTTATGAAGGGTAGACGCGTCAAGATAACTTCAACACATTTCACGCACTTGACGCGACCCTTGAGACCGACGCACGTTCTGTTTTCGCCTGTCTGTGCTCCGCTAAAGCCCTTTGGTGGATGCACATGTGCGCTACCAGGCTCGGAGAAAAAAAAAAAGGAAAAACACTATTTTTTTTTTAAGTTAGGCCTAATGACTTAAAGGGGTGGTGCCATCAAATTTCGAAGGCTATAACAAACCTGTTGTGGGTTTCCTCTGTATGCGAGGACACTCCACGCGAAGGGTCGGACACAGCAAACGTTTAGAATATAGTTTAATTCACTTCCAAAGTGTACCTAAATGCTCATTCTCCCGATCGAGACCCATCCCTAGCGCGCCAACACTGACGTAACTCTATAGGAGGGGCAACGAAAGTTGTAGTGACGCCACACCAGATCTGTAGTGACGTGAGACCTCCGGACCTGTGTGCGAGATCAGACGATATTCAGCACGACGTGCGTCACAGCCTTGGTTGGTCACGAGACCAAGCCTACTACACTGTTACGTCGCTGCCCAACTTGGCACCCAGAAATCGAAACCGAAAGGTTGCCCACATAAATAAGGCGGTATTAAATTATTTAGCGAGAATACTTGAATCTTGGTGCGTGTATCATTCTTCCTAGAGCTGTAAGAAACGCTTGCAGCGAAGAACGCGCAAGCCACAAATTTGGTGGCACCACCCCTTTATTCCATTATAGTGACCTTACTCTAGAAAAAAAAAAATTAGCGTTTGCACTAAGTCGCGCAAAGCTTGGCACAGCGAAGCACGGGCCCGTCGCCGTATACTCCCCGCCGACCGACATGTACAGCTTCGAGATGCGCGGCTTCCTCCTCGGTAGTGCGCACTTTCGTATAGGTCGCCCATGACTCTCTAGGACTTATCGCAGGGTCTGCTGGCGTACCTGGATAGCCGAGTGGTTAGGGCGCTCGCCTTTCGGATCAAGGGTACGTGGGTTCGAATAGCGCCTGGTGAAGACTTTTTCGGCAAGAATTTTTCTCTTTCATTTTTTTTACACGAAAGTGTTTTATGCCGGGGTCCACCAAGATTTCAGTGACGCACTGCTGTCACGGGAATGACGTCGAAAAATGCACACGATCAGATGGCGAAGAAAAAAAAGTTGCACCAACGGGAGTCGAACCCACGACCTCACGGTACGCGCCATGCCGCACACGCTACCCACTGCGCCACGGTCACGAACTATGGAGGTTTTACAAACACGCCTTTTATATCTCACACTTTCCTCTCACAATGCTCTTGGTCAGGTGGGGTGGTGTCGCCCTTCGGGAGGGGTAAATTGATGTAATGCATAATGACCGTGGCCTCCGCGATTAGCTCCTGCAATGCGTCGTTGCTACGCGTCCGTCCCATTCGGCGCGTTTCCAATAGAAGCGCAATTTTGTGAACGCCTTAACAAACCACGAGGTCGCGACCTTAGCCCAAGCGTCGGCCTCGATCATAGCATCCATCTATACCAAAAATGGCTCTTCGACGCGCGCCTGCGTTAGAGTGAGCTAGAATAGGGGGAGTGTCCAAAGCGCCGGCTCTCGCTTGGGCCTTTAAAGGGGCCCTGCGACACAAATTTAGCGTGTCGTTTTCATCGCTTCTTCTCGAACTGTGGAACGCACCGATATCGTTGCGCGAGTGGCAATGCCAAAAACAATGCTGTTATAATTTTATTTCTACGGAGAAACCACACCGTTTTCGGATTGGAGCGACATACAGCGGCTATTTTTGTGGTCGGAAGTGACGCTTCACCACGTGGGAGTGATGACATAGGCCGTGCGTTTTGATTGGTTCGATGCGAAAAGTCTCGCGGTCTTATTCCTACGGTCCCAGATAGACCGCACTATTGTCCGTTAAAAATAATAAAAACTGATGTGAAAACAATTGCAAAACGATGCTAGGAGCGCTGGACAACGGCCACCACGAGGCGAGTCGTCCGGTACGCCTCTGTAAGAGGCGCGCGGTGATTGGAAGCGGCCTTTGACGTCAGTGGGAAAGTGAAATGCGAAAGGGAACGTTTTTTCTCGTCGTCTGCTGCGGTTTTGAAGTTTGACGGCTTATAACTTCCGTTAGCGTGTACCGATTTCGACAATTCTTTTTGCGTTCATCTCAGTATTTCGGCACTACACGAATTCCAGCTCTGCAGAATGCAGATGAAAAAGCGTCGCGGGGCCCCTTTAAAGGCCTGACCACACATACGCGTTGCAGCGCGTCAGCGCGGGGAATTTCGACGCGGCGTCGCGCCCTCTCCCTATGGACGGAGAGGGCGCGCAGCTTCGTCTAGCAGCGCGCCCTCTCTCTAAATAGGGAGATGGCGCGACGCCGCGTCAGAAAGCCACGCGCTGACACGCTGCAACGCGTACGTGTGGTCAGGCCTTAAAGGCCAACTCCGGCGATTTTTTGACCGTGTCAGGATAATGGTGCTTTTATGTTCCTGAGACACTCTTGTCACGCGCCCGATAGCTGAAATGCTCAGCAAATTCGAAAATAATTTTTAATAAGCAAAAAGGCGCAATACCGAAACCGAAACCCAACCGAGTGTACTGTCCAAGTATGACGTAGTAGTTTGTTACGAACCGGAAGTCGTGCAAGGCATTCTGGTCCCGCCGGCGCGGAATATCACACGCTCCTCCACAGAGAACAGAAAATCGCGCGCTAAACCAGCGAAGCGCCGGCCAAACACCGTCGCCTTGTGACCAGCACAATATACGCTGTAGCGGCCAAAGTTAGCGAACCCATCGGCTGCGTCACTTCCGTCGACCGGCAAACCAACACGTCACACACGCAATGTTGCCAATAATTGTGGGAAGCTGGGTGGGCGTTTGCAGACAATCTTTAAAATTCATTTGCAAACAATCAGCGCATGTCTCAAGCTTGAAATTTGGCATAAATGACGGAAATGTGCAAAGGAACGTACCCAGAGAATTTCATTGAGATCCATTGACCTCGAAAAACCTCCGGAGTTGGCCTTTAACGGTGAACTACGGTGAACTGCCAAGCCGCGCCACTGCTGCGCCGGACCCGGGGCTTTCTGAACTCGGGAAAGCGCGCGGAAAGCGAGGGGCGTCTGCTACGAGCTAGTTTTTTGCGCCGAGTTTCCACACAGGGCTTTTGAAGTCATCTTAAGCGTTGTGTTAGTGCTGGGGCAACCACAGAATGCAAGAACTCATGTGTCAAGCGGCATCAGCGTGGCCTTATATAGTTCCGATGATATAGATCGAGAACGTTGGCGCGTGCGTATAAACGCGCAAAATGAACACGCACAAGGAAAGAACGAAAAGAAACTTATTCGCATGGGTAATTGGGAAATAGCGTGATGCATGCACGCATTTAAAGAAATAAAAAAAATGTAATCGACACGCGCAGTCAGCTGAAATACCTTACGCGCGGTCACCGCTTCACTCACCACTACGAGCTTATTACTCATGGTCGCCTGTGGTTTTCTAGCCAATACGCGCACTGCTTTATTAGACGATTTGTTGGCCTCCACTAGTACTTTATTATGGACAGAGCACATCGGCAAGACGTAAGGGAAACAAAAGGAAGAGCAGAGAAGGCCATACGACCGCAATATACTATTGGCTTATTTTCGCTTGTGGGGTAGCGCACGACAAGGCTCACCATGCGCAAAGCTTGTGTTAAATTCCGATATTTGAAAGAAAAGCAATGCCAGGTAACCTTACATTATTCCACAAGTTTTAGCATAAAAGGCGTATTATAGAACATGCTGTATCAATATCCACATATCATGAAAGTTATAAACCCCCCCCCCATTCTTGCTGCACAAGTTGAATAGCTGCCTGAACAAAAATCCGGTAAGAAGGTTACAAATGTGGAAGTGTAATATTTCAACCACTTTAGAAAATAGCTAACGTTTCGGCCGTGCCACGGCCGAAACGTTAACCATAAAAGTTCTGCTCTCTCGTACGTGTACCCGTTTTTTTTTTCTTATACGTACCGAACCCACTGAACCCACTGAACTTTCCTGTTGAATATATATATATATATATATATATATATATATATATATATATATATATATATATATATATATATATATATATATATATATATATATTGCTACGGTATGAGCCGGGCCATGATATGGACGAAGGAAGAGGAAGCTGGTTGGATTCGGCCTATGGACGCCATCATCGCCTATCATTGCCTGACCTCATCTGTAAATAAACATAGTTAACCTCAATTTAACCGTAACAGTTTTGTGGTGGAGGTGCTGGGTATACAATCGAGCACCACGGTTCTGCAACAACCTGATCTACGCCGAAGCCGCCGCATTGCTGGGCTGCCCCCGTTACCGCTGGTGGTCGAGATGTCTCACGGAGAAGATGGAACCCGGAACCCCGCAGCTGCAGTCCCTGTACTACCAGTTCCAGCAGCACCTTTGCTACCGGCTTCGGCCGCGGCTGGTCCTTGGCAACGTCAGCATCTGATAGAGCCCCGTACTTTCGGGGGGCAAATCTGGCGAGGACGTGGACGAGTGGCTCAAACACTACAAGAGGGTGAGCAATTACTACTCTTGGGACGCGGCAACTCAGCTGACTAACGTGGTGTTCTTCTTGACGGACACGGCGCTTACATGGTATGAGAACCATGAGGACACCCTCACGACGTGGGATCGCTTCGTGTCCGAAATAAAGGAGTGTTTCGGGGACATCGTGGCAAAGAGGAAGCAAGCCGAACAAACGCTGCTGCAAAGAGCCCAGGTCCCAGGCGAAACGTGCACGATGTATATCGAAGCGATACTGAAGCTATGCAAGACCGTCAACCCTTGCATGTCCGAGGAGGACAAAGTCGGCCACCTGTTAAAGGGAATTGCAGAGGACGTTTACCACTTCCTCATCGGCAAAGACAGCATTGGCACAGTGGCCGACGTCATACGGCACTGTCGCACTTTTGAGACACTGAAGATGCGGCGTATCGCTCCTAAGTTTGGTCGACTACCGAATGTGACCACGGTAGCAAGTGTTGACGACTACGCGCCTTTTGATCTTGCGTCTACAGTACGTGAGATCGTACGTGAAGAACTCAGTCGACACGCTCGCGCGACACCTTGTGAAGCTGCACCTTTGCCGGTACCCGCTCAGCATCAGCATAATGTTTCCATCGCTGCAGCGGGCGTCGAGGAGTACAACTACGGTTCGGGCATTCCACCGAGGCCGCAGCGCAATCACTACCAAGACTCCAGGTACCAGCGCCGCTTCGGTTATCCTCGACAGCCGGCCGCCACCTATCAGGACCCGAACGAATATGCACTTGTGCCGCCACGTCGGGGCGATGCTTTACAGCAGTACAATGCATATCGCCAGCCTCCTGTGTGCTACAGTTGTGGTGCTCCAGGACACATTGCTCGGTTCTGTCGCCGGCGGGGAGAGATGACACCCAGATACGAGTCCATCGTCAACATTTCCTCGCGGTGGCAACGGTTACGACGATCCCTGGTGGTCCACGTATCCCAATAGCACCTCACGACGGGAGAACCGGCGCGGTACCTCCCCGCTTCTGACCGTAGCTTGACACCTCCGCCTGCCCGACCGCGTCGCTCGCCTTCACCTTCACCTCGACGGCGGCAGTCGCCACCGCCACCGCCGGGAAACTAGCCGGCGCGACCGATGGAGGTGAGGTCGCACAAAAGGATTCGCCTCATATGCCTCCGCCAGTTACAATGTACAAAAACAGGATACGCGTGTTAATAGACGGACTATGTGCAACGGCTTTAGTGGACACTGGTGCGACAGTTTCTGTTATGAGTAGCTCCTTCAAAGATCGGATAGGCCACAAAGTTATGTTTTCCTGCCAGGATTCTACTAGATTTCGTGGCGTCGGCGGGGGAAATACTTCAACCTGTAGGAGTTTGTGCCGTCAACGTGTTGTTGGCGGGAAAGGTGTTCCCAACTGAGTTCCTGGTTCTGAAGCGGTGTACGCATGATGTTATTCTCGGCATTGACTTCCTCCAAGAGTGTGGCGCTTTCGTCGACTGCGGCACAGGTGAACTTTCTGTTAGCGGTGACGTTGTGCCAGCCCTCGTTGATGAGCCGCCGCCTGCGGAAGACTCACTGATTGTTTCCGAAGAGCTGACATTACCACCATGGTCTATGAGTTCAGTAGCCGTATCTGCTCCAGTCGCTTCAGTATCAGCCTTTGATGCCGTCGTTCAACCTCTCACGGTGCAGTGTGCAAAGAAAGACATAATAGTGCCTCATTCGATTGTTTCGATTACTAATGGCTGCGCGTTTTTGTGGGCGCTTAACTGTTCGTTCGCGCCGGTTATTCTTCCACGAGGAATGAAGCTTGCACTGTTCCATGGTGCCACGGAAAATTGTGTTGCTGCCATCAACGACGAAAAAAGTGAAAAAGGCTTGAGCATCTCTGAACGCAGTACTTCCCATGATTCGCACATTTTGAGCATGATTAGCAAGACGCTACGGTCACATGAGCAACAAAAATTGGTTCAGCTATTACAACGATATACGTCCGTGTTTGACTTCGGCGAAAAGGATAAGCGACTGTCTTTACCATGTTCCCGAGCACAGCATAGCATTTACACAGGCTCTGCTCATCCGGTTCGGCAAAAACCTTACCGGGTGTCGTCAGCCGAGCGGAAAGTTATTGCTGAACAAGTTCAGGACATGTTGCAGAAGGGCGTTATTGAAGAGTCGTGCAGCCCGTGGGCAGCACCTGTCATTTTGGTTCGGAAGAAAGACGGCTCTTGGAGGTTTTGCGTTGATTATAGACGATTGAACACCCTGACTAAAAAGGACGTATATCCGCTGCCACGGATAGACGACGTGATTGACTGCCTACATTCAGCGTCTTACTTTTTCTTCACTCGATCTACGATCAGGATATTGGCAGATCCCCATGCACCCTGCTGACAAGGAAAAGACCGCATTTGTGACACCCGATGGACTATATCAGTTTAATGTTATGCCATTCGGGCTATGCAACGCTCCCGCCACTTTTGAAAGATTTATGGACTCAATTCTTCGCGGCCTTAAATGGGAGGTCTGTTTGTGCTATCTGGACGACGTCATCATTTTTGGACGCAGCTTCGAAGAGCATAACGCCCGCTTAAGCCTCGTTCTAGACTGTGTCGAAAAGGCTGGCTTGGTCTTGAACTCCAAGAAGTGCCGGTTTGGTGAACGGCAGGCCTTGGTCCTTGGTCATTTGGTCGACAAAGATGGGGTCAGGCCCGACCCCCGGAAAATTGAAGCAGTCAGTGCCTTTAAGCCTCCCAAGTCTGTAAAAGAGCTCCGTAGCTTTCTGGGGTTATGCTCTTACTTTCGACGTTTTGTACCGAGATTTGCAGACATCGTGTATCCATTGACCAGCCTCTTGCGAAAAGACAGCCCGTTCGAGTGGACATCTGAATGTGACGCGGCATTCTCTCAACTCAAATTTCTACTGACATCAGAACCTCTTCTCCGTCACTTTGATCCATCTGCTCCCACAGAAGTGCACAGTGACGCAAGCGGTATAGGCATCGGAGGCGTGCTTGTTCAACGTCATAATGATAAAGAGCACGTCGTTGCCTATACGAGTCGTTCACTCAGCAAGGCTGAAAAAAATTATACTGTGACGGAACAAGAATGCTTGGCGGCCGTATTTGCTGTTCAGAAGTTTCGCTGCTACCTCTATGGGCGTCCGTTCACGATTGTAACGGACCATCATTCCCTATGCTGGCTCGTTACTCTCCGAGACCCTTCTGGCCGCCTTGCGCGCTGGGCTCTACGCCTTCAGGAATTTGACTTTAATGTCTCGTACAAGAGTGGAAGACGTCATTCCGACGCTGACTGTCTTTCTCGCCTTCCATTGTCTACAACAGAAGATAATACGGACACCTTCGACGTCTGTTTTGCTACTGTTTCGCGCACATTTCCTGACGTCACCATCTTTCAGCGGGAACAGCACAATGACTTGACTTTGGACTCCTTGTTCGCCAGTGCCCGCAGTCCCAAGGGCAGTGGGCGCTTTTGCCTTCGCGATGGACTGTTATACAAGACAAATTACTCGGCAAATGGTGCGCGGCATTTACTAGTTGTTCCCGAAAGTCTGCGACGCGACGTCCTCCGTGTCATGCATGATGACCCGACGTCAGGCCATCTTGGATTCATTCGCACTTTACATCGAATGCAGGAGCGCTTCTACTGGCCTAAAATGAGGCAGTGTACGAAACAATACGTCTCCAGTTGCGACAAGTGCCAGCGCCACAAGCGACCCACCAGCACTCCGCATGGCCTCCTTCACCCTATAGCGCCGCCCACTACGCCTTTCGAACAAGTTGGTATCGACCTGCTAGGACCATTTCCGCGGTCTTGCAACAACAACCGCTGGATCATAGTCTGTGTCGATCACCTCACCAGATACGCGGAAACCGCTGCGATACCATCCTCCACAGCTGAGTCCGTCGCTTCCTTCCTGTTACGATTCATCGTTCTTCGCCATGGTCCGCCTCGAGTCATCATCAGTGACCGTGGTCGCCAATTCGTCGCCGACACTGTGGAAGAGTTGCTTCGTCTCTGCACTTCGCAGTTTCGCCATTCAACACCCTATCATCCCCAGACGAACGGCCTTGTCGAACGCACAAACCGCACGCTTACTAATATGCTGGCCATGTATGTATCATCGAATCACAAGAACTGGGATGAGATCTTGCCATTTATCACCTATGCTTATAATACAGCGAAGCATGAAACCACGGACTTCACTCCGTTCTACCTACTCTACGCTCGACATTCGCGTAGCTGCCTCGACACAATACTTCCATTCGTTCTTCATACGAACGACTCAGTGGCTCAAACATTGTGCCGTGCTGAAGAAGCCCGCCAAATTGCTCATCTGCGCACCCTGGCATCACAAGATCGCTCCAAGCAGCGATATGATCAACGCCACGACATCGTTTCGTTCGAAAAAGGTGACTGTGTGTGGTTGTGGACCCCCCAACGAAAACGTGGGCTATGCCAGAAATTTTTGTCGCAGTATACTGGCCCATTCGTTATCGTAGATCGCCTGAGTGACTTGACCTATGTGGTGGCACGCTTGACGTCAGCTGGTCGTCGATCTAGCCGAACCCAGTTGGCTCATGTAGCTCGTCTCAAGCGGTTCCATCCCGCATTTCGCCAGTGATTCGACTCGCCCATGGGGCTTCGTCTGTGAACCGGGGAATGCTACGGTATGAGCCGGGCCATGATATGGACGAAGGAAGAGGAAGCTGGTTGGTTCGGCCTATGGACGCCATCATCGCCTATCATTGCCTGACCTCATCTGTAAATAAACATAGTTAACCTCAATTTAACCGTAACAATATATATATATATATATATATATAGAGAGAGAGAGAGAGATAAAGACTAGTTTATGAGCCAGATAGTTACTCACAGTTGGTTTTTTTTTCCATCGCTACTTTTTTGTTTCTTTTTTCCGTTGGCTCGCTGCGCCGCAGAGCCAGCTGTCAGGCAGTGCGGGCATGGCGAAGGCTACGTCAGAAGGCCATTCTCAGAGGCGGGAGGTTTGAAAACCACGTAGTGCTTGTTTTGTGCCAAGGCGCACAAGAAGGGGGGGGGGGGCATAGCCACGCGCGTTTCGTATATTCGGTTTACGCCCACAAAGACTGTAAGCAATGCTCAACGCAAACCGCGCCTCATTTTTCTAGAAGCTTCGCGATTATTGTAGATCGTTGTGTTAAGATTGCGCGCAAGACGCGAACACGCCAGCTTATTCCAGAGCTTTCGCGACAACCAGCGATAAGGCTGGAATATTCGATGACACGCGTATAAATGCCGACGCGCTTCACCGCTTGTCAGTTGATCGACGGCCGACGCTCTGTTCGCCGCTATCAGTGCATACCGTGTGTATTGCTGTAAACTAACTTTCCGTTTACCGGCCACAAGTTCGGCCTAATAAACAGTTTCATCTTGGACACGTCGCCTGCTGCCTTCGTCGACGTCATTACCACGTGACAATATGCTTAGTTTGAAAGAAAATCACGTTTTAGTGGTCCGCATACTGTTAGCGCAATTTGAACAGTATGCGGACCACTAAAACGTTATTTTCTTTCAAACTAAGCATATCCTTGGTACAAAACAAGCACTACGTGGTTTTCAGGAATGCTATTTCAAAGATGCATGTCAATTTAATGTTTGCCTTTAGCGTTCTTTTAAATTGCTGGAATACTCCGCTGTATCCCAACCGTCGCTTATACAGCCTCGATCCGTCATTGCCGCTGCATCTGGCAACGATCATTTCACAACGTTACGCTCGGTTGTGGGTCGGCGTAGCATACACCAACAGGTACAATAACGGCAGCGGAATGGATGACTCACTCGTGTGCGCTAACCGCAAATCTGAAGACACCATGAACCACCTTGTGTGTCGCAGTTCTGGCTTTGACAAACAACGCGAGACTCCCTAGAGTTCCTTGGGCTGAATTGATGATGGACATTTTATGGAAGAAAAGATCTTAGGAGCATGAACTCACAGCTCATCTGCCTCTAGAAACTCATAAAAGCCCTTCCGCAGTACTGGAAGGCAAATGACTTAAGTGCTCGCCTAAAGATACGCTGCACTATGCAAACAAGTTGTGGCTCAACGATGCTCATGCTTCCTTTTCTCTCCCTCTCTCTGTCTTTTACGCTCACAGTCGCCCAGTCTAGTTAATGTTTCTCTCTCTCTTCTCCACAACATCTATCACAATCCATCCTTCCACACATACAGCTGACCACCGACACGAATGGTTCGGGAGCCATGCCCATGGTTACAAGCGCTTCGTCCTAAAGGGAAGCTGAAGTGTCTTTAGAATTTTGGAAAACATCGTGCTTAACAAGGCCCGACATTACTGTCGACGATGTAATTTTTTCCGTGGTTGTTGCAGCAAGAGCTTCAAAATACACTGCAGAAAAGTTTGTCTTGCTCCGACCATGCAAGCGCGCTGAAAGTGTTGGTGTGGGCGCGAACCAGTGTTGTACACGTTCCTCTTCCACAGGAACGCAAACTAGTTCCTCGTTCCTTCGCAATTTCGGAACGCGTTCCCGTTACAAGTTCCTGTATTGGCGAAAGGAACTCGTTACAGTTAGATTTCGAAAATTGGAACGTGTCGTTACATTAATGGTACATTTGCCTTTTTTATATAAAATTATGGTGTCGGATAATCCTGAGGTGAAATAAAGTAGGCAACTTAAAGCTCACATCAAGCTACATATATTATACGAGTTTGACATCGCCGACAGCAGGTCATACGTAGGTAAAAGGAATCTAAATAAACGCTCCGAGTAGAATTTTTTAGAGACCACCGCCCATACTACAAGCATGTCTATCTGCAGCTTGCGTGCTCGTCAATTTCAAGTCCCACACATGTGGCACTTTCCAAGTCGGTCTTCAAAGGAGCAGTCAAGATACTACGCTTCAGATATCCAAATAGAAATCTCCTCAATGCACCAATGTAATTAAATTGCTTGCACAGGAAACCGCATCGAAAGGGACTATACTTTGTCGTTTAATGAATGCTGATTCAATATTTCAGTGTGAGTAGAAAATAATGTCCATGATGCACATTTGCAACTTACTGAAGTCTCCTGTTCGCAGTCAGCCAACATATTTCTGAGTATTTCCCTCTGTTTTTCTGGTCTTCTACTCTCTTCCTTCTATTTCTTTCTATCTATTTTTCTGTTTCATTATACACCTTTCTTTCTCTCTCGCTCTCTGTAGTCGTTCTCTCACCTTCTTTCTTTCTCTCTCTTTCTTCATTTCTTTCTCTCTTTCTTCCTTTCTTTCTATTTCTCTTTCTTTGTCACTCTCTGCCTCTTTTTATACTCGTTCTCCCCTCTTTTCCCTCCTCCTCATCCCCACTACCCCTTTCCCAAGCCCCTCGCGATACTATAGACCTTATGCAAAATCTGGTGCCATCTAGTGGCCGCCGCGCGCATTTCCGCCATGTTGAAGGCAAGCGCGCTCCGCTTGTGCACGCACGGAGCGTACGTATCAACGTGTGGCAGCTGATACGAACGGAAATGCCGACATATTTTTGTGTGCCGTGTTGCTCAGTTTGAGGAAACTGGAATGCTGATGAAAGGTTCGCAGGAAACTAAACACATGTTATTAGATTTCCTCGCGGTCGACGAGAAGTGGCAGATCGTTCCGTTGTTCCGGCTACTGTCTACGACCAACGCCGTGTTTACGCTCTCCGTTCTTCATAGATGCGGTATGTGACAGCAACGGCACTCATCAGTGAACACTCTTGCGTGTCATACCGCAACGAGACTGCTCTCGCGCCGTGTGCCTGCCTCACACAGACAAACCGGCTTCGTGTACAAGCTTCAAAGCTGTACCGCGGCTACTAGCACGTACTTGCGCCGCTACAGACATTACTTGCTTATTACATTGCGATAACAATACGTGTTAGACATGTAGCTCGTGCGCGTTATCGATTCTCAGTGAACGGACCGAATTGTGCTGTAGTGTGGTGTTTGTTTTTGATTGTGGGGTTTAACAAGGTAGCCTTTGGTGGGGCGCTTTTCACGTTCACTTTACACGTGCATGAGATGCGGAATATTTTTACATTTTTTTTCGTCGGTAATTTTATACATAACATCCGTCGGTGACTATACAGCAGGGAAACACTTTTATTTCAGAAATAAAAAAAGTAGGTTTTATGTAAACTTAGATGCACTATACATCAGGTCGACGTAGGCTGTCTCTCATAAAATACGCTTTGAACTGGGTCAACAGCACCTTCTTAACGTCATCGCTGTGCGTGTAGCGCGCTAAAGCCTCCATCCAACCATCCTTAACCATACAAAATGTATTACCTAGCGCACAGATTCATTCTCAACGATGGCGGCGGACTTGTGACTTCGTTCTCGTTGTTAGGATGTTCATTACACGTAATAACTGTGACTGGGAAATGTAGGTAACGTGTACGAGTCCTTACACATTCGTCAGACATTTTTATGCCCCGATATATTAACTATCAAAGCAGACACAGGCAAGGGGTTATAGCGGCGACAGCAGTACGATTTGGGCACAAGCCTCCAACATGGCGCCGAATCGGTAGCTTCGTCAAACGTCCGACAGATGGCAGCAATTTTGCATAAGGTCTACGCGTAGCTATAAAGCGAGAAATTCTGTAACGACGAAGAACAATGTACATGCTGTGGGGGGAACTAAGGAAACGATGGAACATGTACTGATTGAATGTGGCGATATCCACCCAGATATACGTGTGGGCACGAGTCTACATGAAGCCTTGGGTTTTAGGGACAACAACGGAAAGCTGAACACGTCCGCGATAGAAATAAGTAGAGAGAGAGAGAGAGAAATAGATAAAGGGAAAGACAGGGAGGTTAACCTGGTAGAAGAACCGGTTTGCTACCCTGTACAGGGGCGGGGAAAGGGGGGTCGGAAAGAGGATCGAGAGAGAGAAGAAATTAAAAAAAAAAAAAGGATGCCCACATATGCACACACATGTGGGAGGTTCTGATTAGAGTCGTTTGGAGAGACCGGTTGAACGCAGAAATCGCAGAAGCGCCTTCACAGCCTTCTTATGCGACGTTGAGTCCTGTCTGTGGCGCAGGATTCTGACTTCCGAAAGAGTCTGGTCATCCAGTTGATCGAGTGCCTTGCACAACGACTGTCTCGCAAACGGTATTGCGGGCATTCGCACAGAATATGCTGTATAGCTTTCGTCACTGCCGCAATGGTCACAGGCTGCGGTGTCGGCCATTCCTATGCGGAACGCGTACGCATTGGTAAATGCGACACCCAACCATAACCGTACAGTATGGTAGCGTCACCTCGGCGAAGTCCTGGAGTAAGAGACGGTTAGAGTATTGGGGGGCAGAAAAGTAGAGATAAAGGACAAAAATGAAGAATGGGAAAAATAAGGTCATTCTGCCTTAAGAGGCAGAATTTATATTTTTCTTTGCTGTAATAACATAGATTTAATCATTGTAGATAAGGCATAAGGCCAACTCAAAAAGAAAGTTTTTTTCGAGCCTGGTGGCAGACATGTCACCGCCCCGTTATAAAGGGGACGCTCATAGCATCCATCCATCCATCCATCTATACTATACAAAGGCTATGCAATGCTCTGCTAGCATGCGCGCATGTTGCAGAGAAGCGCATAGCCAGTAATTTCCTCAACATCCCATTTCATTAGGATGGTCACTTAGCTAAGAGATACATACGAGCGAACGGAAAGTCAGCCAGAATAGCATTTGCATTGGTGATGTGCTTATACTTCCTTACCGCCGTTGTAGTGTATGATTGGAAAATGCCGTTACTTGATATATTCGCGCTACAGATGAATGCTGATATTGCCACGCGCTATTCTTATTTTCACTTTTGTTGTATTCGGTTTTCGCCCACAAAGACCGTCAGCAAACTCAACTCAAACCGCGCCTTATTGTTCTAGAACCTTCGCGATTATTGTAGATCGTTTTGTTAAGATTGCGCGCAAGACGCGACCAGAGATTATTCCTGAGCTTGCGCGATGACCAGTGATAAGGCTAGAATGTTCGACGCGTGATGCATAAAAGCCGGCGCGCTCCAACGATGTTCAGATTATCGACGGCCGACGCTCTGTTCGCCGCTCTCAGTGCCAGCGTGTATTGCTGTAGTCTGACCTTCATTTTCCCGGCCACAAGTTCGGCCAAAATAAAGAGTTTCTTCTTTAACTCGCCGACTGTTGCCTTCGTCGACGTCACGACCACGTGACAATATTTATGCTATGTGTTTGTCGCTGGACCGCGATGCGAGCAGAATGAACATATCAGTTCAAAGTGTCATGTCTATGATAAATATATACCATGAAAAAAAGATTCGGCAATCGCACGTACCATTGGAATCGATGTCATGCGAAGCATGCGGAGGGCAGGTTACCGTGGCGTAATTTCTTTTTTTGAGGGAAAGGTTACGTAATGACGCTAAACATATGTACAAATGTTATACGCACAGACATGTATGTTGAACAGTCGCGTATGTTTTATATAACCAGTTGTTTACAGTTGCGTAACGATGCCAAGAGCAACATGGGTATTACCGACACCAGAAGCGGTAAGCTGAAATATAGGGCACGTGCCTGGGAGGATGGTAGCCCTGGCTAGTGCTACGTAGACCAACTTCAGTGGATGGCGCCTAACTACAATTGAACGCTAACCAGACGTGACGCCTGTATCATTGAAGTACATATGTAATGTGTATAAAATTGGATCGGCAGCAGTGCAACCACAATTGACGCTTCACCAACATTACGCCTGCATAGGGTCTTTGTCCAAAGTAGTTCCGAGACCTGGCGTGGCTCTGTGGTAGAATACCTGACTGCCACGCAGAATGCTTGGGTTCGATTCCTGCTGGAACCATAACCCATATTCTTTGCATTCGTCGGGTCAACGCTGTCCATGTCGGTTTTTCTTTCGGTAGATATAAACTGTCAAACACTTGTGGTGCATACCCGCATACAGCCGCCCCTGGTATACGGGTATGTGTCACACGTGTCTGGAGGAAAGGGTTTGACGTCGTACGCGACGGGATTTTCGCATTATTAATGTCATGACCAGACAGTAATAATCGTCCAATTCCTATTACATCCCATACAAATTTTGGTCTACCCCATGTTAAGGAGGTGCTCAGGAGAGCACCCAGACGTAGGCGGCTAGATAGATAGATAGATACGTAGAGAGAAACGCTCAAAGTGTCTGCAGTACGCAAAAAAAAAAAAAAAAAGAAAATGCTTCGCATTTAAAAAACTGGATAGCCGAGTGGTTACGGCGCTCGCCTTTGGATCGCGGATAGGCGGTTCCGAATCTCGCCTCACCGAAATTTTTTTTCGAGAATTTCATTCTTTCTCTTTCCCTATATCTCTTTCTTTCGCTCTCTCTTTACTCGTTCTCACGCCCATTGCAGTTATTCCATTTCACGCCGGACAAATCAGTGAACGTGTTCTGAGAGCGAAGCAGAAGAGGAAGAGGATGAAGAGAGCGTGTGCTGGTTTATGATGATGATAATTGTTTTCCACGACAAACGGCAAACCTCGAGCATAGCAGCTTTGCTGTAAAATATAAACTGTCTCTTCCGCACGCTGTCGGTCTCAGTGTTGCGCGCTTCCCTGCGCCTCCGGCTGGCGCCTTGAAGTGAAAACCAGGATGCAGCATAGTCACGTGCCTGACGCGGTCGGCCATCCGCCCTTTTCTGCATGATGTGCTGTGTGCGTGCGCGCACCTGTTAAACGCCGTGGAACGTTCACAGAAGGAACGCCGTTCCCCCCTGCCGTTCCGTCGTATACGTAACGCGTTACCGTTACAGTTCCACCGATCTTGAATGGAACGGTGGCGTTCCTTCGTTCCTCTCAAAAGGAACTAGTTCCTGGAACGTCGTTCCTTGGAACGCCGTTCCGTACAACACTGACGCGAACCGACCGGAACTACGTCGTCTTCGGTTCCGTCGGCGGAAGCTCGCTGCACTCCGACTGAAGGTCCCAGCCACTCGCTGGTCCGTATTAACGGCAACAGCGCTGTTTATTTACCAGACGCTCAATTAATCACAGAAACGCTGAAGGCTGGATTAAAATATCTGTCGTGACGACAAACAGCCGAGCGCAATGTGAACGAGCGCCTCTCGTATCTTCAACCATGGCCTGCGCGCCGCAGCCGGAGCTAATTGCGGAGTCCACGCTTCAAGAGTGCTCTTCAACCAAAGATGACGCCACCACGTTCGCTCACATGTCAAGACGCCCGGCGGCTGCAGCCACTGCTTTTTTGCCAAATAATGCTATTTGCGTTCAATTTTGAAAACTCTTACATCGATATTCGAATGCAGTAGTTAAGAAACTGTGATTACACATTCCAATGCTCAGTTTTCCTTTAATTAACTGACCCATGCTCGGAGGCGGCAACAAACCACGAAAGTGCCCTCGCCCTCCTTCTCTTGCAGTGGAGGTGTATGATTTGAGAGAATAGAGTAGCACTGTAGTGTCTTATAGTGCATTTGGCCCGTCCCACATTTATCGAAGCAGAAGAAAGAGGTTGTATATTGAGTTTCGCGCCAAGAACACTGCACAAAAGTCCTGGGTAAGCATGCTTGAAACTGGCGCTGGTGGTCTTTCGATTCGCGCGGACAGCGTTGTTGTACAACTTATATTTCTTTGGCAACAAAGCCGTAGTGTAACCGCACGCCGACAGCCACTGTACTTAGCGATACGATACGGAACACCGTTTGTGAAATTCGATCCTGTGCCAAAAGCGTAGCACGCTTAGCCACGTTTGTTGGCGCTTATCGTTATTGGGGGAAACGGAAAAGGCTAATTCCGCTCACTTTTTTTTTTTTTTCTGTCCTGGATACCGCATCCAACCGCGCCCACAAAGCTCTCCTCAGAAATCAGAAAGACTCGTCTGGATAATAATAGTTGTTGGGATTCTACGTCCCAAAGGAATGATATGATCATGAGAGACGCCGTTGTGGAGGTTCTCCGGAAATTTCAGGCCACCCTGGTGTTCTTTAACGTATTCCTAAATCTAAGCACACGGGCATCTAGCGTTCTGGCCGCCGTGGAAAGGCGGCTGCCATGTCCGAGATTCGATTTGGAAAGCTTCGGGTCAGCAGTCGAGCGCCATAACAACTAGAACACCGCGGTGGATCGTCTCGTCGGGATCACCCTCTAAAATTTAATCACATTGATGCGCGAAATGTCTAAAAATTTCCAACTTTTGCCTTGCTATCTTCAAGATGTAGCCGCCTTCGCAATGAAATTGCTTGAAATAGGAGCCACTGCTATTTTATTAGGAACTTTTTTTTTCTTTTCATTATCATTTCGCGCTGACATATAGTGTCTTTACGTCATTATCATTTCGTGCTGCCATATAGTACCTTGCGTAATGATTCACTCCTTTCTTGTGCATGCAGCGTTGTTTAATTCTTGGTTTTAGTGTCTTATAAGCGCGGTTTAATGAGGTATTTTGTTGTTCTTTGCGACATTAAATATTCGTACACCCCTCCCCTCCTTCCCTGCTTATGACATCCTCAAATGGCATCATTTACGGGTTGAACTGAACGAATAACTCAAAGAACGCCGCCGCGAATGGTCAGTCGCTTCGACTTTCCCAACAGGCCGTTGCCTCAACTCGAAAATAGATGGCGCCATTCGCCTTGTGAGCGCGCTAGCAGTGGCCGTTACCCATCAGCGCTTCTGCGCGGCTCCTGCAAAAGTAAAACGGCCTATTTTAATGCGCTAACAATAACACAGAGAGCTTGTTCTTGATAACAGTACACGCAACCACGATTATGATATAAAGACAAGCTATATAAACGTTTGTTATATTGTTATATTGTTATATAAACGTTGTTATATAAACGTTGTTTTTAGGTGTTATAACCATCAGCAGTTTTCTCAGTTATTCGGCTCACGAACTTCCGAATAGAAGAATCATGTCGCAATCATGTTGCTTTGCACGGCCAATTATTTGCAAAGGCGCATTGTACACATGTATATCAGGCGAGGATAAGTTAGCGTCCAGGGGAGAAGGACTCGCTGCACGCTCGGCATGCCAACCAGCAGGCAAAGAAAAAAAAGAAAGCAGGGGGGGCGGGGGGCGTCCCTAGCCCTAGTTTGGTTTAGCAATGTAGACCAGAGTTCCCGTACGTGCTCCCCACTGGAGCCTTATACATGCAGTACTTATAATTTAAACAAGATTTACGCGTCATCTGGTAGCCAAGCCTGCCAACGATTTGTCCGTAAGCAGCCCGGCGATCAAGAGGATCGATTGCGAGAATGTTGAGGTCACGTGTAAGAGCAAAGTGGTATCCCGCGGCCTTTTCTTTTCCTGGAGGGGGGAGGGGCAGGGGCGTAGCCAGCAATTTTTTTCGGGGAGGGGGGGGGGGGGGGCACCTCCTTGATTACGGGGAGGGCACCTCCTTGAAATGGTCATTTTTCGCTCTGTATGCCATGCCGAAAAAAAAATTTAGGGGGGGGGGGGGGGGGGGGCACGTGCCCGGTGTGCCACCCCGTGGCTACGCCACTGGGGAGGGGGGTCATTTTGTGAGCTGCAGTAGCTTTGCTGATTCATAAATTATGCTACGCTTAGGAGGACCATCCTATCCAATAAATATAAAAAAGTAAACATAAGCGGCTATAGAACCTTCTTCGGCGCCCTTTGTTCTCGGCACGTGAGTGTAGCAACAGGTCCATTAACGCCGAGGCCCATTAGTTTCCTATACTGGCAGTATGCGGTGACCTTTCACAACTTGTATTGGTTGCGAAAGACGGTGATGCCCGCTCTGCACAAAATGCTTTACATGCAAATTATAGCATAAGAGAATCATATCCTACACGCACTAGCACAGACACTACAACATCACCTTCCTATTTTGCAACGCAACACATGTGGACTAATGACCTGTTCCACAAGGCCTACTTTAATAAACGCTTTTGTGAAACTGTTTCATATGCTAACCTAATTAACTGCACCTGGAATAAAAGTCGCAGAGCGCCGCTTAGCGAGAATGAACCTTTAATGGATAATTTTTCTTATCTCTATACATAGGCCGTAATGGGTGCCGGCTAGACTGTAACCATAGACGGATGCATGGGGGGGGGGGGGGGGGCGTAGGGGGGGCGGCCAACTCCCCCCCCATTCATATGAGGGGGGTGCCAAATGTGCCATATACCTTTACTCAGTTGGACATTCTCGTCATTGCTTAATGTGCAGGCTTATGGCCATGCAAATTTGCTTTCTTTCGGACTCGACCAAAGGGGGGACGCGGGGGGGGAGGGGGGGGGAGGGGGGGGCGCTTCCGTGAGGCTTCTTCCAACCCCTAATGAAGAACCCTGCGCACGCCTATGTGGTCCCTAGATTTCAACGAATTTCAACTCAGCCACGCAGATTCCTTGAGCAATATGACTTCGCCGAATGATTTCGCTTCGTTCACAAGCGAGAACCCCTGGACGCATTGCAATAATAATAATAATAATAATAATAATAATAATAATAATAATAATAATAATAATAATTGGGGTTTTACCAGGGCTGGGCAGAGATACTTGGAAAAGTATTCCGGAATACAGATATCGAAGTACATATGTTGTAAACCTAAAATACAGATACTGAAATATATTTCCAGTTGACGTAACGGGATATCTCGGAGATACTTTTGCAAAAAGTCGCAAAAAGTATTCCGGAATACAGATACAGCAATACAGATACAGGAATACCTTTTTTTTTTTTCGGGGAGATCCTGATATTTCGCAAAGACATTAATTAGTGCAACATAATGTTCTAAACAAAGTTGCAGAGCATTGAACATGGCAGTTTTTTTCATTACAGTACGCTTAGCGTCATTAAGACATAACAGAGGGGAGGACTTGCAAAGTACATTACGGGTAATAATTACATATTTGCAGGTATCAATTGCAATTAAAAAATGGCATGCCGCCTAATCTAATGGCTTGACACGAACTAATGGCATTCACCTAAAAAAAATAGCCATGCTGCACTGACCTTGAGCGACAGCGATTTTCAGAGGCCGACAACACTGCCTTCGAGATTCTGCCGTCAGCGGCGTCACGTGCTTTACCACATGGGCCATTCTGTGCTTGAGGGGAAACAGTCGCGGCCCTTCCTATGTCGCCGACCAGCGCCTTTTGTTGTGTTGGCACGAACGAAAATTAATTAAAAAAAACTTCATCCTCCCCTTGGAAGCACAGAAAACGCGGCCTAGACTCATTTCTCATAAAATAAAGATGTAACGAGATACCCGTGCCCTGTATAGTATCGCGATGCAATCGATACATCCTAAAAGTATTTCAGTACTGAGATACAAATACATTTTTCAAATGTATCTCGCCACAGAAATACAGATACTCAAAAGTATCTCTGAAATACTATATCGCGATTAGAGCTGTGCACGGGCCGTATTTCCGAGCCCGAGCCCGGCCCGGGCCCGCCAACTGTATATTGAAGGCCCGCCCGAGCCCGACGCTATAGGGCTGCGAGCCCGCCCGGCCCGGCCCGACGTACAATAACAAAAGCCCGGGCCAGGCCCGGTGCGTCCCACTATTATGTAAGTTTGCTGCGGAGACAAGATATCGCGTTCCAATAATGTGGCATTTTATTCAACATATCAAAGTGTAACATAAGCAAGCAACATGTTACAGTCAATATACAAGATGACGTATCAAAATACAGGCTTCACGGAAGTGCGGCGTTCCTGCATCGCATCTTCCACCGCTCTGAAGTTCCGTTCGCTGCTCGCACTGATAGTCCGGAATCGCCAATATTTTTTTCTCATGCATAGCGAGCGAGTTTAGTTCTTCAGATGCAGGACACGGGGATGATGCGTAATCACAAAGCTCATCTTGCGGGTTCGTCGCTACGCGCACGAAAAATATTCCGGCACAGCGTCCATATCTTGGGCTTGATACGGGCTTTGCGCCTGGCCCGGCCGGCCCGATAAAAAAATTGGGGGACCCTTAATCTTCGCCTTTAAGAGTTGAACGCGATAGCGACATCCTGTCCCGAGTGCCTACTTCAGCCACTTAGAGCGTACTTGCTATGCACCCACTACGTGGTGTTAATTGAATATGTGCCGTTTGTAATGGGTGGCCGGCTTTAAACTACGAAATCGTTATGATAGTCACATATTCTGACGCCCGATGGCAATGCACGCTTGTATCAAGCAATATTCCTGGCATATTACATGTTATATTGCGACGCCTATATAAAGGACGCTTGCGTTTGCGAAGCATGAAAGTTATTTTCACTGCATTCCCAAGCAGAGGAAGTTATTTTCGCTGTATTTCCAAGCAGAGGTGTGGCTGTGTGGTAGAACACCTGCTTGCCATGCAGACGGCCCGGGTTCGATCCTCACTCGGACCCGGAAATTGTTATTATTTATTTTATTTGCATCTTTCTCGATTTTTCGGTCACGGACAAGATGATGATTTTTCGCTCACAACCAACGACGCCGACGCCGGAATTTCTGCGAAACGGGCTCTTAAACGCTATCGCGTGAAAATAAGTAAGTGGCCCGAGCCCGGCCCGGGCCTGAGAAGACATCAGGCCTACCCGAGCCCGGCCCGCAGGCCGGGCCGGGCTCGGGCTTTCGGACTTCCCGGAGCCCATGCACAGCTCTAATCGCGATACTCTTGTATCGCGATACTGCCCAGCCCTGGGTTTTACGTCCCAAAACCACGATATATGATTATGAGAGACACCGCGTAGGGGAGTGCTCCGGAAATTTTCGACCATACAATATTCTCTAACGCGCATTGACATCGCACATTACACGGGTCTCTGGCATTTCGCCTCCATCAAAATGTGGCCGCCGCGGTCGGGATCGAACCCGCGGCCAGCGGGTCAGTAGCCGAGCACCGTATACACTTGCGCTACGGAAATGAATGCCAGCACTGCTCCACCACGGCGGACATGGACGCATTGCAGGATAGTGCTCTTTTGACGGCGGCAAATATTGCCTGGGTGTGACGTGTCTCGCGTAAGACACGTACTTGCGCATCACTTATCGCTACACTGGTCGCCTGCGCACCTTAATCTGTTCTTCTGCTTAATCTGCTTAATTGGAACATGTTGCGGAAATAAGCTGTTGTCCAGCGCAATTTTCATGCGGATTCGGCCTGCCAGTATGCGAGGCTTGTGAATGAAGGGAAACCATATTTGTCTTCATCAACCAATCGTGGTGCCCTGAATGTCGCGGTTTGCTTTATATGCTAAAACTTTTTATACTTCACAAGACCTTACCTTGAACACAGTATCCTGCCTAACTTAAGGGCCTTTTTTTTAAACTCGTCCACGTTGGTTTCTCTTCAGTTTGATGTCAGTTTTCTTTACCCGCGCCATTGTCCAAACTCACCATTTTAACGGAGCTTCTTGTAAACGTGCATCAGGCAAACCTGAGGCTGCTGGCAGCCTACACTGTAAATATTGCATGCGCTAATAAACGCTACGTGTGATCGTCTTACAAAAGAACAAGTTTACAGTCGCAAAATCATATATATTGACACAACCCTTCGCAGTACATACGTAACAGGCACGGATGAAATGCTCCATCGGTTGCCGAAATGTCAATGGAATTATGTTTCTGTCACTCACTCGGATGAAACAGAGGGGCCTTTAAGATTAAGTGGAGATTCTGGATGAGAGAGAGAGAGAGACCGAACTTACTGAGAGCTTATGTCGAAAGCTCTTCTTGTAGATTTTCGTGAAACTTATGCGAGACCTAACTTGCCCTTTAAGCCAAAATTGGGTAAATTTGGACTAACTGCAGCCGTTGGACCACCGGAAGAACGGGTCGTCCTCAAGGGACTAAATGCGTTATAATAATATCTGGGGTCTTACGTCCCAAAACCGCAATTTGATTATGAGGGACGCCGTAGTGGAGGGCTCCGGAAATTTCGACCATCCGGTGTCCTTGAACGTGCACTGACATTGCATGGACTATATGCCTCGCGCTACGTGTCGCGTGCAAAAGCCCGACATGTAAGGAGCCAACGGGGAGACTTATCGCGCTCCGTCCTCTGCTGCCGCGCTACGTGATCATTTCCGAACACCCTGCATCCTACTTAGTTTTGACATAGTTCTACTACTTCAATCAAGGTTGTGCGTCAGGGATTATCACCCTGTTTTAATTAATATTTCTTTGGTACCGCAGCTTTCACCGCTAATGTGCTTCCACAGCTTTCGTTTGAGTGTCGTACTTATACGCACCGTGCTGCACTAAAGAAATATAATCGCTATCATCTATCCACCAACTATACGGTTTAGGTCAGTAGTGCATGGTACTATAATTTTCTAGGTTCGCTCTTAAAGCTCGAGGTAAAACGTCGGGTGTCCGCAATAAACCCTCCGCGCCGTTGCTTATCAGCCACGCCCACCGACGCAGAAAGTCCGCGCAGCTGTCGCGCCGAGTTCGCCCGCCGCGCGAACCGAGGGCCTAGATATAGTCCGGTGTAACGTGTACGTACGCGCGACCACGCGCGACGCGATTAAGCTACGCCGGCGAAAAGTGGAGAACTCATAGTCTGGCGTCACGGCGTAGCCGGCGCGCTTGGCGACGCCGGCGCAGAGATAGAGCATGTTCCTATTTCACGCGCTCCACGGGGCTGGCGTTAGACCACAATGCACTGCGCGCGGCAGCGGCGGTCGGCAAAATGGCGGCGTGTGGGCCGCGTTTGGAAAGTGCTGCCGTGGTTTACTCGACTTTGATCGACGACCACATGATTCTGTGTGTGCTCGAAGGGATTACATCACATTTGAGTGTAGACCAGCAACAGTAAGGACTGCTGCGACACGGAGGGAAAAAGAAACGTCTGGGAAGCCTTCGGAATGCGTTCTCGTATGTACATACATGATCCGCTTTGGTTTCCGATGCAACCTGTGTAGCTATTTTCTGCCTCCCAGAGCGTTTAAAGCAATGCTTGTTAGGAAGGACGTTTCCAATGCCAACGCCTCCTCTATTTTATCAATGCCAGCCAAATGCGCCCGTTCCCGTTCACCACCCTCTCCTCCAGCCCTTTCCTACTCTCGCCCATCACCTAGCCTTCGCGTGTGCTTTGCGGTCATGGGGGAGAGCACCCATCATGTAGTGCCTCACGACGGGAAACATATAAAGTAATTTTTTGTTCAGTTGTGTGGGGCGGCGTCTTGCATCCCTCGTGTTCGCTATTTAGCGGTCACGCTGGCTCTGTAAGGGACACCGTGTTTTGAGATAGTGCGTGCGCGTTCGTGGCGCTATGCGGGCAATCAATGGGGACACGTCACTGCGAGGCTGCATTGCATGTGCTGCCTTTAAGAGGTGCTACATGAGCGCTGTGAGGCGGCGGCGGCATTGCTTCGAGCTACAAAGAAGGAGCACGAAGGAACAAATCTGACAGACGCATGATATTGCAGAGGGAAAACGTGTCTGTCGCATCTCCGCGGGAAACCGCTCGGACGCACGTGTAACGCAAGCAGCCCTACCCGATATGCAGCGTCGCATCACGACCACTCCCTGAACTAAAGCGGACCGACGGCTCCCTTTGAGGAGCGAGCGTTTGCACTGGCATTGTAAATAGAGGAGGCGTTTCCAATGCAAAGTCAAACAGTGCACAGAGCGAGAAAATACACGCGCGTCAACCAAAAAGCATGGGTAGGGAAGCAAAGAGCGAGAAAATTGTGTTCGCGTTAACCGAAGGACGCGGAGCCGCGGACACGTTCGACGAAGAGAGTGCGCATGCGCCACCTCTTAGCTGCTCGCCGCGGCATGGTGCGCGCCGGACTCTATAGTAAGGAATTGGTCGCCGTCGCTGGCTGCGCGTACCTAGCGTATCCGACCTCGGCGCGCGCGACCTGATGCGCTGAACACGCCGGACTATATCTAGGCCTAAGAGCGGCGAAAGGCCCGAGCTTCCACCGGGGGGCAGTGGCGTAGCCAGGGGGTGGCACACCGGGCATGTGCCCCCCCCCCCCCCCGAAATGTTTTTTCGCCATGTCATACAGAGCGAAAAATGACCATTTCAAGGAGGTGCCCCACCCAAAATCAAGGTGGTGCCCCCCCCCCCCCCCCGAAAAAAAATTTCTGGCTACGCCCCTGACCGGGGGTGCCACAGCCAGCTTTGCCGCTAAGGGCGCTGTACCTATCGTGAAAAAGGTCCATTCCGTTCTTCAGAAACGATGTCAGGAACATGTTACATAAACTGTTGAGAAATCATCTGGGACATTTTTTTTGTTACTTTCTTTTTACAGCGGTGCTGTTAAGCTTTTAGTTATGCCGCGTGGCGTGACGTGAAAACTATCATCGTCATAAACGGCATACACTCTCTTTGTCCTCTTCTTCATCTCCGTCCTCTGCTTCATCCTCCGCTTCACTCCAAGAACACGTGCACCGATTTGTCCGGCATGGGAAGCAATAACTCTGATGGGTGAGAGAACAAGTACAGAGGGAGAAACAAAGAAAGAGATTAAAAGGAAGGTAAGAAAGTGAGAAAAAAATCACAGCATATGCACGGAGTGAATGATGATGAGTGGGCGAAGCTCCGGACGTTCATCGGTAAACCGCGAATCTTCCGTGAAATTCGCCCACTACATCATCAAAGACGTGACAAACACTGTGTGTATATATACAAGAAATTTATATTTTATTCGGGAGCCGTGATTTTCCGTGATGTTGGTTGCATGTGGTCAAACGATATGCATGTAAGACCATATCGCGATGCCGTGTGTTGTATGGCATCGCGATCGTCATCGTCATCAGCGTCATCGTTATGACGCATAGTGGGTACATTCCATGTGGTGTGCCGTGATGGCAGCGTCATCGTCATCACACAGGACCTTGAAAATCGAGGTGGCTACTACGTACTACAAACTACAGGGGACGCACGACCCACGGCATAAGGAGCTTCGCCCCTAAAAAAAATCACAGCATATCCACGGAGTGAATGATGATGAGTGGGCGAAGCTCCGGAGGTTCATCGGTAAACCGCGAATCTTCCGTGAAATTCGCCCAGTACATCATCAAAGACGTGATGGTGGTTGGTTGCATGTGGTCAAACGATATGCATGTGAGACCATATCGCGATGCCATGTGTTGTATGGCATTGCGATCGTCATCGTCATCGTTATGACGCATAGTAGGTATATTCCATGAGGTGTGCCGTGATGGCAGCGTCATCATCATCACACAGGGAGATACTGCGGGTTACGCAGGTGGCTACTACGTACTACAAACTACAGGGGACGCACGACCCACGGCATAAGGAGCTTCGCCCCTTAAAAAGAAATAGACATAAAAAGAAATAGACAAAGAAAAGAGATAGAAAAGAAAGAAAGAAAGAAAGAAAGAAAGAAAGAAAGAAAGAAAGAAAGAAAGAAAGAAAGAAAGAAAGAAAGAAAGAAAGAAAGAGAGAAAGAAAGAAAGAAGGAAAGAAAGAAAGCAAAGCCATGTTTTTGAGGGGATGGAAATGGAAGTGAGGGTGAGGAGGAGAGAAAGGAGGAGGACAAGGCGCGTGGGGGGCGCAGCACGCTCACGCCGGAGGAACATGCGGAGGGTCGTCAATTGCAGCAACGCGAATACAGACACGGAAAGCGGAACCGCGCGAAAGCGGAGAATGTGACCAAATAGCCTGCGACAACTTTTCTTGACAGCACTGTGGAATCTACAGAACCGAAGCGCATGCCTGCTACCGCGCCAAGAAATGGTACTTGTGTTTACTGATACTTTCCTATACTCCGTTTCATACGTCAGGTGCAACTCTGTGGAAGCTATGCAAGAAGCAGCAAAATGTATAACTCCGCGCGTCTGGCCCTTGGATTCCATCGTTAGCGTGGCCTCCGCGATGGGCCCCAGCTTCGCGCTGCCGGAACCGATCACGGAGGCCCACGATACCAAAAAAAAAAAAAAAAAAAAAAAAAAAAAAAAAAAAAAAAAAAAAAAAACAGAGACTCTCAGCGATGCCTGAACAACCCATTTACAACCACATAAATAATGGGTTTTGTTTATTTCTCAGGCACAAAGGATCTTCATTTATACTGAGTCTAAAAAACGAAAAGAAAAAAACACATTACGGGTAGTAAAATCATTTAACTATTTCTTGGTGCGAACGCATCTGCTGCAAGAAGTCTCGCTAGCTTCCATAGCGAAGCACCTGACGTATGAAACGGAGTATAGTTTGCCTTGCTGAAATAAATGCGGCTTTACTTATTTATTGTGAGACTGAAACAGTTGCGGGAAGTCGTAGGTAAAATACAGTTATTGCTCACTTTGCACGAATGCCTTCCTTTTCTTTCTATTTCACAGACAGCACCACCTTTTCAAAACGCCCTGTTATCCAATGTAAACAGGGCTTCCATGACGTAGTGGGTCAGTGTGCGGCCGCAAACGAGCTGTTTAGTTCTCCAGGAAAAGTATACTCGTAATTTGACACCCAAATGTACGCTGAACAATCGAAATGTTTCTCCCATTCACATTTTTCATGCATATAATTTTCTAAACGCTTCAACGATGCGAGCCAGCAAAACCGAAATCAGCCGCAAGCTGCCGTACTACTTTCGGAGCAACACGAATGGGCGGAAGCCCCGCCTCCGTAGCCTTCGCTCCACTGTCAAGATAAGTTGTCGTTTGCAGTGTCTCTCCCCGGAGGAACGAGCCGGAGAGGTGTCTACCGCAGAAACGCGAATACAGGGATTACTGGTAATCCGTACCCATATGAATGCTGCCACCCCATGTAATTTTTTAAGCATGAAATTCCTTATGTCCCGTTGACTGCGGCCTCCAAGCGACTTTGAGCTAAATGCCAGGGCATTCGGGCACTTCCAGCGATGCATACCAGCATTCATATACGCATAGGCGTGCGCACGAGGGGGGCAGAGGGGGCACTGCCCCCCCCCCCCCCCCTAGTCACTTAGGAACCTAAGAGGGGGGGGCAAAGTCTGCCCCATATATTGACTTAATAGGGAAGGGGGGGCGCTGCGACGAACCTTCGCCCCCCCCCCCCCCCTGAACGGTAACCCTGCGCACGCCTATGCATATACGAGATCATACGGGCACCTACAACGAAACATCCGGGCAATCAGCCCAGAAGTTTGAAAAAAGAGCGGTCTTTGGCAGTCACCCCTTCTTACAGGACCGCATTACATACCCTGGCCGCGGTCCAAACAAGTTAGGAAATATATTGCTTCACAGTTCTTCTTAGTGTTTGTTCACACTACTACTCAAGCTATCACTTCTACGCTGGAACCCTTATTTACCTGTTACATTAGCGACCTTCCAAAGGCAGATAGGGCCCCATACACTTGCTGTTTTAAGCGCCAGCGCCCAGCGCGTGCTTCTTTTAACGCCAGCGCTGGGCAGGCGAACGGGTTTCCGCGGTGTGAGTTGTCGTAGTTTTCGAGACATGGCGTTACGTTGCGTGCGGCGCACCAGCTGGATGTCGCGTAGTGGCCGCAGCGGCCGCATACCCTAGGCAAAGCCCAAGATTTATCTCGCACAGTGACAGCAAACAATGACGTCCATATGGACGAGTGCACAGTGTAGTGTGGTGAAGTTTGGTAGGGTGAACGCTTGCGAACATGCACAAGATGATGGCTTAGTGTAATCTCCAATCAATCTGTTTTGCCGGTGGACATTTCATGCTTACATCTACTTTCGATTACGGGTAAGCCAGCCATTTTTTTCAAGCTTTGCGAAATCATTGTGTTTACTCTTTAACGCCTGTTCGGTTTCGAAAGGAGGCCTTTCAAAAGCAGGTAATTTGCCCGTCTTCAGAAAACAACCTCTTCAACCATTGCTCTTAAGTTATGTGTCTTACAGACACGGCTATCATGGATAGTTGCCGTTCTTTTAGACGCAGCATCTCCTACGATGCGCGAGGAGCTTGAGATTCTCTGAGCCCATAGTCGTGCATATCGTGATAGTTTTTTTTTGTTTGTTTGTTTTGTCTTTTATTCCTCGTTGCGACACGCATGCACCTCAGTTGAAAATGTGTTTGCACTAGTGCACCATTGCACACCACCACCATCATGCGATGTTCAGCCAATCCGACCTTCCAGAAGAGGAAAGCCGATGGACGCGGGCACCGCAGTCAAGAATCAATCGCGCGTCCCCGTTGAAGGCGGAATTTTTTTTTTTTTTTGGGGGGGGGGGGGGGGCACCTTCTTGATATTTAGAGTGGGGGGCCGGGCAGGCAGATGTGGTGGGGCGCCACTTTTGTGCTCTATATACCATGGCGAAAAAAAAATTGGGGGGGGGGGGGGGGGGGCACGGGCCCGGGGTGCCATCCCCTGGCTACGCCACTGATAAGGGACTAGCCATTGGGCCACCGTGACTGCATAGCCACGATCCTATGGAAAGGTGAGCTTATGCGCATCGCCTAAACTGGCCCCCCGATGCGTGTCGATCATTGAGTACATGCCACGTAATGGCAATCTCGGCAATCTCACTCACTTTTCGAGACACATGTACCACTACAATCAATTGCATTAGGTATATGTCAAAAAAAAAAAAAAACAGGAAAAACGCGACAGTTGTTTTGCATGAGTAGCAGCTTACAGCATATGTTTCTCATTACGCTCAGCTGTGATTGCGCGCACCGTTGTGAATTATACGTTTCTCAGATATCGTGGGGTGGTGATATTTGCCATTTTGCAGAAGAAGATCATTTATGCATTCCGATTGCTTGTGTACCTCAAGGCTTGGCGTACAATGAACTGCAGCGAAAGAAATGAACCCCATTCACTGGGGTGCCAACGCGCACGTGATATGTTTCTCCCTCATACGAGAAGTGGTGTTGTAAGATAAGCAATGCTGCTTTCCTCGGGGAATAATGGTCCGAGAGGGTCAGGACTCTACGAAAGAAACGTTTGCTGCTTAGCAAGGACAGCGCAGTGCCGGAACTGCATTTAACAAGGAAAGTGAAGCGAGTTGTGAACGCATACGCTTCTTGGTTTCAGAGTGCGTATGATGAATGACACTGAGCGGAGACCGAGTGAGGGCAAATATGTCGGCCCGTCTAGTTCGCTTCCCACTTTTTCAATTCATGACAGTCGCCTGTCTTCCCCGGGCGAGGATCTGAGAAAGTGCAGATTGCCCGCTAAGAGACAACCACCGTGCCGCTGAGGAAAGCTACCGCGCAACTTTCTGCGACATGTCAGCACGCTAAACGCTCCTCGCGCAACCAAAGAAACAAAGAAAGCGAGCCACGTTGCCAAGCAGACTGCGACGCCTGCAACTCTTGTTGAGTATTGCGTTTCCGAGCCCTGTCCATCGGGCTCTGCGTGGCGGGGGAAAGTAACAGGAAAATGAAAGAAGGTGGGGCCGATGAGAGAAAAGTTAGGGACGCCCACACATCGACAAAAAATAACGTTCAAAACGAGGCATGGGGAAAGGGAAGTGCTACAGAAAGAGAGAGAGAGAGATACTGCGAGGAATGTGTACATGAGAATCAAGAGATTCCGTGAAAACAATTTACAGTTTGTACTTGCCGCCTCTGCCTTTGCTTTCTCGCGGTGCGGCGCGAAAAGAGCCATTGCTCCTCGGGTGTTCCGCTGCGCTTGTTGAAAAAAAAAAAAACAAAGAGAGCAGGCTCCAGTTTCCTAGCTCTGTATCGTTACTTCAGTTGTTGCACCCTCTCTTCTTAATTTCTGCGGGTCTCTCGCCCTCTTTCTCTCTCTGCCCTTTTTATGATTATTATTATTACGTTGAGCGCGTATGTGTGAGAGCGCGAACGAGAAACCATGACACGGCGGCCTCCGGAGGAGAGTGTCCGCACATACATTTCCATTCCACAAGACGCGAAGCGGAGAGCAGGCGGCGAAGGCAAGGCAAATAACCAAAGGAAATAACCGTCTCCGGCTCTTCATCCCTCAGTTTTTCCGGTGACTCGAGTTGGGAAGCGCGGCGCGCGTTTGCAGAACAAGACCCGGAGAAGTGTACGAAGCAGGACATCCCTGCCGACGTTCATCCGGTCGACGAGAGCCCAGTGAGGAAGGGCGAAGCGGCTGCGCGGAGAAATCTCGGAGTAAAGATAAGCAAGGCGGCCGCCGCGAAGCAAAAGTAAAGACGTCAAAAAAGAGTGCGCGTATGCGTGCGGAGGTTTGTAAGGGACTCAAGGAAAACAGCCCCTGTCTGGGCGGCGAAGGAAGACGACCGGCACTCCGCGCCCCGGGGGGGAAAAATGACATATTTTTACACTCGCCGCCGCCGCTCACCGGGCTGCCGCTGTGACCCGAAGAAGGCAATCCATCACCAAACCCAGAGGCTCGCCTCCCGCTTTTTATCTTTTTGCCTCTGGAGAACACCTCCCTCCTCTTCTCCACTCCGATGAGGCTCTTGCAGAGAGGAGCTACCCACGTGATGCTGTCGGCGCCATTTTGTTAGAAGTGGTAATATGCCGCAGGGCGAAGAGCGAATTCGGCAATCCTGTATAGCTGTCAACGTCGAGAAGTGCGTAAACATCGCGGCAGCTCTTGTTCCAGGAATTAGGTTCAAGATCGACGAAATTGTCTCGCGCGTCACCGAGCAAGCGGTGAGGAGTCGAAGCTGCTACGACGGAGGCATAAGTTTGGGGCTCACTTTTTCTCACGAGCGCGCCTTATGGGTCTAATTTACGGGCGGTATGCGCACGCGAGGATCGCTCTGCCGACGGCACCGCCACACGTGCAAATGTCAAGCGGGCGTTGTCTGGTGGTAACTTCTTGGCCATGCAGTCTTGAAGTGAAAAGAAGAACTGTTTTAAAGACTGCGTAATGGTGGAAACTGAGAAGGCATCTAGAGTAGGGCCTCTTTGCTCCTAGATAACTCGGCCCAAGTCCCTGCAGTAAAAAGCTGTGCTTCAAGTTTAAGTGAGTTACGCTCTTTACGAAATACCGACCGGCTAGTTGGTTGCGCAAGATCTATAAAACAGCAGAGAAAATTTAGGAGGCAAGAATAAACAATGTCGTACTCAACACAGACGCTCAATCAGCGCCTGTGTTGCGTGTGGCATTGTTCGCGCTGAAATCGTGCTGCTGTTTCGTGGATCGTGGTTGACCTTAATGCAAACTAAACTCGACGCACCCAATAGACCTTGATGTTACACGGGACTAGATAGCCAGCTTAGATTTATGTTAAGCGAGCGGCTTTTAATAGATGTCACACGACCATTTCGAGAGGAACGCCAACTCGGTGCACTGCGTATACCTGCCACGCTGGTTCAGCGTCACAAATATTTTGCTGCTGAGCTTGAAGATGGGGTCTGATTACCGGCCGGGACGGCCGATTTTCGATGAGGGCGGAACGCACGAGGCTCATCGTGTTACACTGAGTGACGTTTAGGCTGGCTCTTTGTGACCTTTCCGCAGTGCACTGCCACACTCAGTACCAGTGGCGTAGCCAGGGGGTGGCACACCGGGCACGTGCCCCCCCCCCCCCCCGTATTTTTTTTCGCCGTGGCATACAGGGCGAAAAATGACCATTTCAAGGAGGTGCCACCCCCGAAATCAAGGAGGTGCCCCCCCCCCCCCCCCCCAAAAAAAAAAAAAAAAACATTCTGGCTACGCCCCTGCTCAGTACACGCTCCGCTTCATGATGACATTTTGGGGAGGAGTCTTTCCGACATACCCCAATCACGAAGCACTGCTCCACATTCCGCTTTAGAACACTCCCGTACGGACCTTTCGGTGCATCGTAAGTTACCCCATGTGGTCGAAATTAACGCGTGTTTCCCTGTTGCGATACCCGCCGCGGTAGCTTAGCAGGCTGAGGTGTTGCGCCGCTAAGCTGCAGCTCGCGTGTTCGATTTCCGGTCACAGCGGCATTACGATGAGGGCGAAATGCAAGAACATCTGTGTACTTACATTTAGGCGCACGTTAAAGGATATGCATGGTGGTAAAAACTGATTCGGGGTCCCCCCACTAAGGCATGCCTCATAATGACATCATGCTTTTCCCACGTAAAAGCCTACATATTATTTCCCTACTGCGACGTCCCTTAACGCCTTAACCCTTTGTAGGTTCGCCTATATTTTTGACACTGTGGTAGACAGACAGACAGACAGACAGACAGACAGACAGACAGACAGACAGACAGACAGACAGACAGACAGATAGATAGATAGATAGATAGATAGATAGATAGATAGATAGATAGATAGATAGATAGATAGATAGATAGATAGATAGATAGATAGATAGATAGATAGATAGATAGATCCGATGGGGCCCTCTCCGTTTATGTTGGTCGCAACCACATCAAGCCAACAGATACTGAAAGCCAGGAAAAAAGATACGCTAGACAAAAACAATAAATATTTATTGCAATCGAAACATAAATAACAAAGAAAGAAGAAAACGACAACGGACGAAAAAAAAAAAAACAACTGTCCGTTCGTGGCACGGAGGAAGGAATAACTCAGGAGAGGGCATGCCCAGCCGGCGCGCTACGCAAAAAGTGTGGAGGAAATGACGTCATGGCGGCCATATCCACTGGGCACAATGGCGGCGTTGCTATGGTTACGTGTTTTGCAGTGTAGCTGGTGTAGCGGCGGCGACAAAGGAGGCGGCATGTGCTTGTGCACCTCCGTAGATCTCGTACTCAACCGTGGCGCACGATATCCATGCTTTGTGCCGCGTTGTTAGCTACGCAGTGTTCTCCCGGCGGTTATTGTACCTAGCAACGTTTACAAAACCTGTTGTTAGCCACGGGGCCTCAACAGTGCGTGAAAGGATCGCGTATATTCACGTGCCGTGCAGCGGATGGCGCCGATGAAGTATTCGATGTGCTCAGCGAAATCGGGTTCAGGCACCGTGACAAAACGGAACCACGACGAACGCCTTGCAGGTCAGTGACAGTTGTGCAGTGTTCCTGCTTGTGACAACGGACGAAACGTTTGTACTCCGCTAGACGAAATGAGGACACCATGTGCACATGTAGTTTCGTGTTCGATATGTGTACAGTAAGAACTTGCTTGTGCGCATTAAAATACCTTTTCTGTTTTGCTTGCTATGCTCGCCCCTAGCAGTGTGCTCTCGGCGTTACAGCAACCGCGTTCAAGTGTCACTCGTACACCTTCAGCGTGCACGAGGTCGACCACCGCGGTTGCACAATGCTGACGCCGGTGAGCATTTACGTGGAACCCGAGCACGGTGGCAGGGCACCGCTTGGGAAACGGAATGCAACCAGAGAAGGCGGCGCACGGCCGATCGTGTTGTCCGTACAGTGCGTGAATAAATGTCGTGAAAACATTGACACCACACTCGCCGTAGTCAATGCATCTGACATGGCGTTCTCTTGTGTTCGCTTCCTTGTCGACGAGCTCTTACTCGCTGTTATTACTCGGACGAAATGATTTCGCCAGCGGTATCGCGCTGGCCCACCGTTTTCAGTCCCGTTCTGTTGGTTTCGGATAGCCTCAACACGCGTGCCGTGCAGCCCACGTGGTTTTCGAGCCGGCGAGGGAAACGCGCCTTCTACTTCGCTACTCACATGTAAACAGGAGAGGAGAATCTGCCCAGTCAATATGGCCGACTTCCGGCTTCACCACGGCTTCACAGAGAGTGACGTCAGGGCCTCTCCTGAGTTATTCCTTCCTCCGTGGTTCGTGGTATCCGAGACCGACCATTCGCATTAAGCGTGCGCATGTCATACTAAGCGAGGTAACTTTTCGCCGCGAATGCGGTGCACGTGCGTCAAGAACTTCATAGCGCGTCATGAAATGCGTTACCTCATTTTAGGTGCGTTTCCTGCGCGCACTAGGGTTGCTACTGTAATTTTTAGTGCGCTATAGAGCTCTGCGCCGGCACGTGGCGGCACCCCGTGGCAAGAAGCGCTTCTGATCCAAACGCCGCTCTTGGTTTATGTTGTATATTGGCTAGCAGCAGCAGTCCGCTCTATCGCGAAATAGAGCTGGCGCTGGACCACAGAAGACAGCGAGGAAGGGCCTCTCTATCAAGAGAGGACTCTTGAGCAAGTGGAAACTTCGCGCTCCGCTTCTAAACTTTCCTTACCACACACGACTGCATGATATGGCTGAGCGGTTCATAGAGCGTTTACTTTTCGCAGAATGTGTGTTTTTTACAAAGAACGAGGGGTGGTTCAGGACCATAGGTCGGCAAACCTACTCATCAGTCGACTCACTCAGACTCAGATCGGGCCGTGAGTCCGGGTGAGTAATATTTTGGCGAGTTTGAGTCCGAGTGAGTCCGGTTGAGGTAAATGTTGGTGAGTCTGAGTTCGAGTGAGCCCTAAGCGCAAAATATATTTTCTTGAGTGAGTCTGTGTGAGCTCCAGCCTTAATAATAATATCTGGGGTTTTACGTCCCAAAACCACGATATCATTATGAGAGACGCCGTAGTGGAGGCTCTACCATTTCGCCTCCATCGAAATGCGACCGCCGCGGCCGGGATCGAACCCATGACCATCGGGTCAGCAGTCGAGCACCGTAGCCACTGTCCCACCGTGGCGGACTGAGCTCCAGCCTTAAGTGCCGAGCTACGGTCATATCTGCTCGTCTTCAACATTACTATTATCATTATATCGTCTTAAGTTTGTACACAGTCTTTTCACAAATATCTCGACAATGCGCTATACATCATATTTGTTGACCTGAGGCGTGAACTAGGGGGAGGGGAAGGCATGACCTTCCCGCGCAAATTTTTTCAGGGGAAGTTTTTGATAAATATATCTCGTGCGAGTCGTGTATTTCATAAAAATGTCCTTACTGGAATGAAACCACTGATAACTCGTATTTGAAGGTACAAGGTATAAAGGCGTATCGTAGAGCACCGACGTGAGGTTTAGGCGTTAAAGAGCATTGACACCAAGAAATAAAAAAGCTAATTTAAAGCTAACGAACTCATGAGTCGACTCACTCGGACTCACTCAGGCTCAGGTGAAACCGTGAGTCTGAGTCTGAGTGAGTCCAGCTGAGTTGTATGTTGGTGAGTTTGAGTCCGAGTTAGTCCGGTCGAGGAAAAGTACGGTGAGTCTGAGTCCGCGTGAGTCCGGTTGAGGAAGATTTTCGTGCGTTTGAGTCCGAGTGAGTCCTCAGAGCAAAATATATTTCTTGAGTGAGTCTGAGTGAGCTCCAATTTTTTTTAGGGTCCTATGTTCAGGACACCTTAAATTTAACAAGCCGCACGACTCATGAAGCTTCGCCCAATATTTCGACGCTTCCCAATAAATTCAGTGCTATAGACGTCGCTAAATTCGTAATTTATGTCTTCCAGTGCGCGGGTCCGCCGTAAAACAACATAAATATGGTGGACTTGCCACTCAACTCAAGAAGGCACAATGTTCATCGCCAGTTAGCACCACTCTTGTTTGAATGAAAGTTTCATACCAACGCTCTTAGCAAGGTCGACAACTGGGCTAGTTGGTAAGGTTCCATTATGGTTAAAGCAGCGCAAACAATACGGACGAAGGAAGGAGACACAACGAGCGCTTACACGTGGCTCACGCGTTTATAAAAGCTAAAATGCACGGGGCTCCCACGTGTCGGGTGCACTGTAAATACTTTAAAACCCCTCGATTTAACACACCTCCAGTCTCGAAAATAACAAACACCATTCGTTTGTAACAGAACATGCGGCATCAAACAAACTTTTCCCTGTATTGATCTACCGTGCAAGTGTGCCCTTCCGTTTCGTGCTCTTTCAAACAGACAGAGCCACGGGGTCTTAACGTGTCTTCTCGGAACCAAAGCAAAGAAATGATACTCTTCGCTCCTTAAAGTTTCGAGTTTGCCTTTTTTTGCTTTTTCTTCTTTCTCTAAGCGCTCACTGAACATTTACCAAAGTTATCTCTCTTCCCGTTCTCTCGGAAGGCTTGAAATTCAATTGACGGCGGGCTTCTCGCCACTTTCAAAGCTCTCGCAACATTCTTCCCTTTTTTTTTTTTTTTTTTCTGACGGGGTCTGTACGTGCTCGCCTCGTTCGAATCAGCCGCGAGTCGAAAAATTAAGAAAGGAGAAACCGAACGGAGTCGGCAGAAGAAGGGAGCGCCAATTGCTGCTTCAGGTCGCGATGAACTTAATTCACTGCTCTCTCGGCCGAGAGGGAATACACCGAATCGAAACAGGTGTCGATATTCGTAATCCTACTTTTGAGATTACGAGGCTGGAGGGAGGAGCACGGCGCCGAGTTCGCGCCATCTGTGCCGGTGCCTGCTCTCCCGGCGCTGTGCTCCCGCGGTACTTCACCCCCCGCTCCATTTTACTTTTCCAGACTGGCCGCTTTTGTTTCATCGCGACCCTCCTCCCGCCTCTTCATCCGAGCTGGAAAAAAAAAAAACGAACTTGATTCCTCCGCGGCCTTCGCTTATCTTCCCTATACGCCCTCCCTATACCACGTTCCCGCGCATCTCGCTCCCGATTTTTATTTTGTTTTTCTGCCAGTTAACATTCTTTTTTTTCTCCCACGTTTATCAGGGGCCAAGTTGCGCGCCGTACAGGCTCAAGAGCGCACAAGCAGGAAAGAGCCAGCTCCTTTTTACAAATTCAATTAAGAGAGCTCTGTGATATCGATTGTTCTATGATTAAGGTACTCGAGCGTTCGCCTTGGACTTTTCTTGGCGTTCGCTCGTTTGGCCATGGAAAAAAAAAAGTGAGAAAGCGTTAGAGAAGTTGCAGAACCTAGATACAAAAGGAAAAAAGGGAGAGGGCTGGAGGGGGGGGTGGCAAGGGAAGCGAAGATGGTTGCTTGCGAGTACATAGAAGGCACGAGAAATAAAAAGTAGCCGGTAACGTCTGCCTCAAAATTTCGCTTCACCTTTTCACATAGCTCCAGTGTGTCTTATTGGATGGTTTTGCTTCGGTGTTGATGCTCGTCATCTCTTGCAGCAGACGACAGGATCGAGCCGACGCCCCGCCATGTGAACGCTCTTTCTCTCTCTCTCTCGCGTTTAGTCTGTACATTTTTTTCTTTTTGCAAGTCACCAGACGCAGGTGCAGCGCGCAAAACACTTGTCCATGTGGACAACAATTTGAGGCTACGTGGTCAGATGAGATTAGCGAGCCTCATTCCGGAAGATTGAGCGCGCGCTGAAATCGGTCCGAGCGAAGCCGCAAAGACTCCACGCGCCCCAACCCTTCAAGTCAATGCCGTGACGTTCGCATCACTTATTCGTGTATACTGTAGCTCAGGAAAACTGTCCGTCCGTTCCTCTGTCACAAAAGACGATCATCGCCATAAAGAAATGAATAAATTTTCTTTCCGGGGCTGGAGTTTGAACACGAGCCCTCCACGGTCCGATCGCGAGTGTTTTAACCACTGCGCTACGCACTGATTTTTTTTTCTTTATTACATGTAGGTTTCAATTTCACGTCACAAAAATAAAGAAACAACACAGAAACATACAAAAAACGCTCATAACCATGATGTTATCTAGAAAGGTCAACCTTGCTTGGCATGGCCTGTACGTCGAAGCTTTAAAAACGCTTCAATGAAACCAGGTAATCTAACATAGGCATTCATATTGGTGGTTCGTCCTGAAAAATTGAGGGGACCCTTAAGCTTCGCCTTTAAGAGTTGAACGCGATAGTGATATCCCGTCCCTAGTGCGTACTTCAACCACTTAATGCATACTATGTAATGGGTACCATGCTTTAAACCACGAGCGGGAAATGCGGGAAATGTTTTCGAACTTGCTATGCACCCACTACGTGGTCTTAAGGGAATACGCGCAGTAACGTGTGTGCCTTTTGTAATGGGTGCACGGCTTTGAACCACAATGTCGTTATGATATTCACATCTTCTGACGCTCGATGGAAATGTAGGTTTGTACCATTCAATATTACTGCCATATTACATGTTTTATTGTGACGCCTGTATACAGGACGCGTGTGTTTGTAAACCATGAAAGTTATTTTCACTGCATTTCCAAGCAGAGGAAGTTATTTTATATGTAAACCGAAGCAGAAGCGTGGCTGTGTGGTAGAACACCTGCTTGCCACGCCGACGGCCTGGGTTCGATGCTCATTCGGACCCGAAGATTTTTATTATTTATTTTATTTGCATTTTTCTTGATTTTTCGGTCACGGACAAGATTATGATTTTTCGCTCACAACCAACGACGCCGACGCCGGAATTTCTGCTAAACGAGCTCTTTAACGCTATCGCGTTAATACTGTAAGTTTATTTCATATATATACTGCATATTCGATGAAGCTCTAGCGGAACGAGCTTCTTCTGGCTCAGCCTTTTGTACCGCAGTTCTCGTTTTCCACATGCTGCATATCAGCATAACCATCTCATAGGGGAAGCCTGTTGTATCAATACCATCGAGAGTAACCGGTAATTGTCTTTTGAAGTGCGTTGAGGAATGTCCCATAAGAATACTGCATTCCGGACATCCAAAAATATGGGGTCGATCCTTTCTGGTCAGTTGCAAATTATACAGTTTCTACCCCAGGGAACAAAGAGCTCTTTTTTCTTGGGCCAAGGCCTGGCAGAAAGCGTGTCTCTGTGAAGTTCAAAGAATGACTGTTGACGCTCTTACTGGCATCTTCTTTACCCTATTTAGGACGTCTCTGTCAGAGCCGATTTCAAAGACCGCTCGATACAATGGTTCCGGTAACATAACCTTTATAAGGTCTTTGAAATGTTTTTTCGTGTAACTCCACCCAAATATTCTAATGAAAACCCTGCATTCAATATACCAAACAAGGACACACCTTCACGGAGGAAACCACAAAAACCTGGTCGAGTTGATACTAGAAAACAGAATTAAGAATCACGCAACCATGCTTGATCAATATGAATTGGACTGAACCATACGAATACAAACGATACGCAAAACAATGGAAAAGCAGAACACTTGCTATGGGCGCTTCATCGAAATATTCCCTGTTGACCGAATAAAAGCCCTCGGTAGGACACCATGTAAAGTAGGCGTATAGAATTACACCTTTCGGGAAAATTCCGACTTTGAGAAAATTTAACTCCAAACCCGCGTTTTCATGATAGCGGGATGGTGCTTTCGTCGGGCCGTTCTACAGGATGACGAACGCTCGAAAGATGATGAAAGATGCCAAGTCAGTGCCTCCCGAAAACGGCATTCTAGGGACGGCCGCTACCTACAATAAAACTCAACGCAGCAGTTAGACAACTCCCAAAGAAGATTCTGCATGGACTTTTTTTTTTTTTTTACACAACCGTTTACAATAAACAACGCAAGACCATTGAAGTGCCACGACTCATGATGACATCTACTTTACTTTACGTCGGACGGAAAAACGAGTATTAACTGTTCTTGATCTCGATCTCTCTCTCTCCCTTCATAAGTCGAGCTTCGCTTTCTGCGTTGACATTCTGTGCCAGAAAACACATTACCCAAGTGAACGCAAACACACCGCCCTTTCAGATTGACTCAATTTCAAGATCTGCGACCTATTGTGCGCATGAATAAGACGAGATCATAAGACGACTAACTTAGGTATACATCTCATAGAATCATGCTACTTTGTCTCACGGTGAAACTATATCGAACAATGGGCATTTACGAAGAATTTGCCTAACAGAAGACTCGGTATCGCTATGATGAGAAAGGATTGTCGTTAAAAGGGACCGACAACTGATTTTTCTCGACCTACTTTTTTTACGGCGCGACAGAAAGCTCACCCTCCATATAGTGTTTGTAGCTGCAGTAGTTAATCCCAAAAGCGCGTAGTTTTTTTACAAGCAGCATTTTTCTATCTGAAAGGCTCTAAACACAGATGTACCTTTCCTCCAGCAACGCTGAGCATTGATAGCAGTGCCGGCCAGCCCTTCTCGCGATTTGTGAAAGCTGTCGTCGTTCTGCTTTCGCAGGAGTTCCTGTAACTATGCTTAACCACAGTGGCGTACCAACTCCTTCGCGAGTGGAGGGGCAAACCTACCTCACTGCCGACCGCGACACATATATATATTTCTTTCTTTCTCTCAATATATATATTACGAGAGAGAGGGAGAACTTGATCGACAATCACACTTTGATGTGATTTTTCATACACAGAAGATCTGTTAAATAGTGTTTAATATTATTCTAAAAAAAAAGGACCGTCAGTTTTAAGCAGCATGCACTGGGACAACAACACATATATGCGTGTTATGCATCTAACAGTATTACACGCGACGCTTTTTATGCTTTACCTCACAACTTTCCGCATGAACACAATTATGTCGATGGCGGCCTCCTCAGTAGTATATATTTGTATCATTCAATGAAATTTTCTTAATGACTAAAAGCAGCTCTCTAAGAATTGAGTCTTTAAATACGAAGCAATCCTTAGGGAACCAAAGGTACAATGACCGTTTCTATCTACTTAACTATCTATCTGGCCCCCTACGTCTGGGTGCTCTCGTAGTTGCCTCATCGTAGTTGCCACATGCCGCGGGTGGCGACCTTAGCCCAATTTCTGCGTCCAATACGCGACGCTCATCCTGCTATTACGCCTCTTTCTCTGATTATGCTCTGGCCGTTAACATTTACAGATACCACAATGGTTCGTCTAATAAATTGATCATGGACGTTAGTCGTCGGGATGGAGATGTACCACCAAGCGTCAACAAGGGTGCATCCACGCTGAACGGTGCTATAGCGCCAAACGCCAAACACCAAAACATACATTAGGCAAACCCTCCTATATCAATGTACAGCAAACATTCAGTTACTTTTGTAAAGGCTTGTTTTACTTTCGTGCTATACCGATTCCTATGACGGAGGGATCAACCGTGTTTTTTCAATTAAGGATTGCTGTTATACTTTTTCATAATAAGTATTACACTTCCCTGCATATATTCAGGCTTGTGTGTATTATAATTTGCCTATACTTTGCTAATAGTCCAAACAGTGGCTCTGGTGCGTGCTTATTAACATTGTTACTATAATTATTTTACTCTTATTATGAACTTGTCAACCCGTTTCTTTAAAAAAAACGTATAATTTGTGGTGTTAGGAGCGTAGTACATTGTAAAGAACTTCGTAGTACAACTGACATTGTAGTACAACTGAAATTTTTCTTGGAAGGAAAAAAAAGGCGAGCGATTATAACGTTAAACTATACCTCTTTGTTTCCTTCTGAAATGGTCCTCAGCTGTTTATGATTGGTAAAAACTTTCTCGGTCATGCACACAGCACCAGCCGTGTGCATGACCCAGGAAAACATTAAAACATTAAAAAATATTCGTCACACTGATCGGCTCACAGCAGCTTCGACAGAGCAGCGGTGATGCTATTCCTTTTCGATGAAAGAAAATGATTTTCCTGAAGCAGAAAGTGCTTTGACCGGTCTATTAAAAATTTTGCTCGTTCTCATCCGTAATGCCATCGTCAATTATTTAAATTTCAGGCCAGACACAGCAGAATAAAAGCATGAACGAGTGATCTAATGTTATAGGGCCCATGCTCAGCGCTAGCCTGCTTTGCAATGCTACAGCACAAGCCGCGAAAGCGTCGCATAGGCGGCCCGCACCGCAAAGAGCCTACAAGGAAAATCGTGACAGAAGAAATGTTGGAAAATTTCATTATATTGTAACATTCCCTGGTAACATTCCCATTCCCTCGTAACAATATAATTGAGTGATTACTATGGTGAAGGAAAACTTCGCCTTAGTTGCTGGTTTCCCAGCGTGCAGCCAACAGTGGCCACTGTCGGAAGTGGGGGGGGGCTCAGCCCCCCTAACGTTTTCTCACTGGGGGGGGGCTGGCGCCCCCCTTGCCCCCCCCCGGCTGATCACCTTTATTTTGAGCTTTTCAAATATTTTTGAAAATAACAAGCTGTTACAATGAGATGATATGGCATTATACACCTTCCTATTTGTACCGCATTGTGTGCGCCTGCGCCCAAGGTTGCCAGCGCCTGTGTCATGGGTGGCTTGTCCCGGCGTCGTTACTCTCTCGATACACGAGCCAAGCCAAGTCATCGAAAACGTCACTACGCATATGCACGGCCGCGCCGAGTAGCAGTGCGCGTTATTTCTGAGACGAAATGAAGGTAGAAAAACTACGTCGCTCCAAAATCTTAGCGACCTGTAAACTGCGTGTACGGTTACATGAGCACGCTGAAAAGTTGCTCAAGACGCGCTGACGAGCATGGTATCATTACGTCACGCGAAGGCAGCGCCACTTTAATGCATACTACTAACGCAGGCCTATCTGTACATTTTTATGTAATAATATATTTTAGTATATAGAAACGAACACTATTTCAATACTAACGAAAAAAATCGTCGACCACATGTAGCAATCAACGGTCACGTGGCCGGGGACATCGGATCGTTCATGTTTTAGCCGCCAGAGGCGCCACAGGTCATTTTTCGCGGCTTTCAATGAATAAATAAAAATATAAATCCACCTCTCACGAAAAAAAACAGGGTTGGTTTGAGTCATTGCGACGGACAATCGTTCCATCAGTGGGGTCACCTCATTTCATGTTCTGGGCAGTTGTCGGTCCCTTTAACGTGATGGCAGGTGTTGTTTATATATTAATGGAATGGCAGTTACGCTCCGTGTTAATTAAACGGCAAAACGAGGAATGCGCGTCCAATATTGACAGTATGCAGGGAACAGTTGCTTTGACCGGAGTACATGCGCAGATAAAGCTGGACGGTCACCTGTGGCTTTGACCGACGGGTCGTTGACGTCAGTCTGGTCGCAGAGACATCAGCTCGAAGAGAAAGAAACACTGGATTGCGCCACAGCACGCGCGACCTATCTACTAAGCGAGTGTGTCCATTTAGGGGTCATCGATGTCGTTAGCGAGGATCATCCTAATTCAGCTTTATCCTCTTTCACTATAGAGGCGGCGCGCGTTACGCAAGCGTAGTGCGCTCTGGGCCCGAGCCAATAACCGGGCACCTCCATTTGTCTTCAGTCTTACGTCACGAACACTTGCGTAATTATGCCAGTCTATAGCGCCTAGCACACGCGACAACAGAAAATACCAGCCTCGTGCAAGTCAGAATATAAGGATGGCTGTCTTTCAGGTTAGAGCCTGCAACAGCTCCTTCACCAATGAAATCGCTGGTATTCCGTTGTTCGCGTAGCCTGCACTTACCTGAATTGATGTCGTGGTTTTTATTATTTATTGGTGTCCAAAGTGTTTTACAACGCCACGGCCAAACCGAGCACACAAGAAAAAAACAGCGAGCATATTGAGAAACACCGTCTGTACGAAATCTGTATATATTGGCGTTTCTGAAGGTATACTCGCCGGCCTGTGGACATACTTCGGGAAGAAACATACTCGAGTTCACTCAGCTAGCCGATACCTCACGTATATAGACATGGTCGTTTCCTGTAGTGTAGGGACGGCGGCGTCCGTACCGCGTAAACCTCCGACGCGATGCAAAGATTATACGATCTCGCCCCGCTCAGCCAACCCTGCGACTCCGTGAGAAACGCCTAAAGCTTGCGATGTAGGCCAACAAAGGTTCTCTTTAAAGGGGTGGTGCCACCAAATTTGTGGCTTGCGCGTTCTTCGCTGCAGGCGTTTCTTATAGCTCTAGGAAGCATGATACACGCACCAAGATTCATGTATTCTCGCTAAGTAATTTAATATCGCCTTATTTATGCGGACAACTTTCGGTTTCGGTTTCTGGGCACCAAGTTGGGCAGTGACGTAGCAGTGTAGTAGGCTTGGTCACGTGACCATACAAGGCTCGCGCGAAGATGCGTAGCACTTCGCCAGGAAGCGATCGAAACTCGGCAAGTGATGTAGCAACCAATGCTTTGCCGGTACGTACGTTCTGGAGGTAACAGAGGTCCCGAGGACACTCCGTCACTACAGATATGGTGTGACGTCACTACAACTTTCGTTGTCCTTCCCATAGAGCTACGTCAGTTTTGATGCGCTAGCGATGGGCATCGATCGGGAGAATGAGCATTTAGGTACACTTTGGAAGTGAATTAAAATATATTCTAAACGTTTGCTGCGTCCGACCCTTCGTGTGGAGTGTCCTTGCATACAGAGGAAACCCACAACAGGCTTGTTATAGCCTCAAAATTTGATGGCACCACCCCTTTAAGTACAAAATGTGATCGTGCATGCCCAAAAAGCGGCAAATGCGGCTCAGAAAAAAAAAAAAAGCTTTCTTTTTTTTTCTGTCAAAGACGCAGTGCTGACGGCCCATATAGCTGGTGTTGTGGCTACTTCGCGCCAAACTGACTACTTTACGACCCCGTCTGGCAATGAAAATTTCGTGTTGTCTCCATGGCTATTTTCTGGCTACTTAGAACCAGTGTTAACGCGTTACAAGTAACGGCGTTACCGGTAACGCGTTACTTTTTTTGGTAACGTACTCGTTACCATTTCGGAACCGTAACGGGTAACGTACTTACGTTAGCATTTTTCGGTAACGTGAGGTCTCACGTTACTCGTTATTCCAGTTATCCCGGAAGTTTCACGCAAAACTCCTTCATCTCGCCACTTTCGAAGAGCTTCCCTGGCGTTCTATTAATAATATCTGTTTTTTTACGTCCCAAAACCACGATATGATTATGAGGGACGTCGTAGTGGAGGGCTCCGGAAATTTTGACCATCTGGTGTTCTTTAACGTGCACTGACATCGCACAGTACACATGCCTCTACCATTTCGCCTTCATCGAAATGCGACCGCCGCGGCCGGGATCGAACCCGCGACCTTCGGGTCAGCAGCCGAGCACCCTAGCCACTGATCCACCGAGGCGGACTGGCGTTCTATTGCTGACGGCCCGTCAGGCCTTAACGTTTACGTCCACGGCGTCCGTGGAGCGTCCATTTAGTGTAGTTGCGGACGTATACATTCAAAAGCGAGGCAAGCTGTCCAATGACAGCTTTGAAATGTAGCTGTTAATGTTGCTTAAATTCTAAAACACGTTGTAGTTATGAGAAAGTTCTCCCTGCAATACTCTAGCGCTGGTTATCAACTTTCTTTTCGAAATGAAATTTCCTTCTTTCTACAGCTCTCCGGGTGTACGCTTTTTATGGTCACTGAATTTTTTGACCGAACGAGGCTGACCTTGAATATCATTACGTAACACTCGCAATTTTAAAAAAAAATTATACATGTTAAAGGGGAAAATTTGTATACGTTCAAATATTTTCCCCCGGAACTAAGCTGCTGAAACATTTGTTTTTATGATAACAATATTTGAGCATCTGTCTTGTTAGTAGAGGCACCATCTGAATTACAGCACTTTGTTGAGAGTGGAGTGATCTTTCCTTCGCGGAGAGCGTTGATGATGAAATCCCATTTTGTGCGTAATGTCACCGTGACAAAAATGGCTTTACCATGTGCCACAAAGGTAGAAGCCATCACATGTCTTTACAGGCAATTTGATAGGCCATTATACTATTGCTGAGGTCAGGTATACTTGTGCACAATATTCTCGTTACATCAATATTTCAGGTAAAATCATTGCTTCAACTAGAAGTTTTATGTGAAACATAAAGATTAGCTTTATAACATTGTTACTCTGGTTTCCTGCAGCGACGACGCACTTATTAAAATTTCTGACCCTGGAGTAACGGCAGAAGTAACGTGCGTTACTTTTTTTCGGTAACTGTAGTGATAACGCGTTACCTTTTTTTATATGGAACGTAGGGCGGTAACGCGTTCCTTTTTGTTAGCGTAACGACTAACGTATTTAGTTACCTTTTTTTCGGTAACGGTAGTGATAACGCGTTACCTTTTTTTTTACGAGAACGGATAACTGGGCTAGTTTGTGGGAATTCATGTTAAGGCGGGTAGCGCAAAGACACACGGACAAAAGCGAGGAATGAATACACGGGACAAGCGCTGAAAGAGCCCTGTGTACTAGAAATGATGCTCACGAGAATGGATAACTGGGCTAGTTTGTGGGAATTCATGTTAAGGCGGGTAGCGCAAAGACACACGGACAAAAGCGAGGAATGAATACACGGGACAAGCGCTGAAAGAGCCCTGTGTACTAGAAATGATGCTCACGAGAATGGATAACTGGGCTAGTTTGTGGGAATTCATGTTAAGGCGGGTAGCGCAAAGACACACGGACAAAAGCGAGGAATGAATACACGGGACAAGCGCTGAAAGAGCCCTGTGTACTAGAAACGATGCTCACGAGAACGGATAACTGGGCTAGTTTGTGGGAATTCATGTTAATGCTCCGTTCTCGTGAGCATCATTTCTAGTACACAGGGCTCTTTCAGCGCTTGTCCCGTGTATTCATTCCTCGCTTTTGTCCGTGTGTCTTTGCGCTACCCGCCTTAACATGAATTCCCACAAACTAGCCCAGTTATCCGTTCTCGTGAGCATCATTTCTAGTACACAGGGCTCTTTCAGCGCTTGTCCCGTGTATTCATTCCTCGCTTTTGTCCGTGTGTCTTTGCGCTACCCGCCTTAACATGAATTCCCACAAACTAGCCCAATTATCCGTTCACGTGAGCATCATTTCTAGTACACAGGGCTCTTTCAGCGCTTGTCCCGTGTATTCATTCCTCGCTTTTGTCCGTGTGTCTTTGCGCTACCCGCCTTAACATGAATTCCCACAAACTAGCCCAATTATCCGTTCACGTGAGCATCATTTCTAGTACACAGGGCTCTTTCAGCGCTTGTCCCGTGTATTCATTCCTCGCTTTTGTCCGTGTGTCTTTGCGCTACCCGCCTTAACATGAATTCCCACAAACTAGCCCAGTTATCCGTTCTCGTGAGCATCATTTCTAGTACACAGGGCTCTTTCAGCGCTTGTCCCGTGTATTCATTCCTCGCTTTTGTCCGTGTGTCTTTGCGCTACCCGCCTTAACATGAATTCCCACAAACTAGCCCAATTATCCGTTCACGTGAGCATCATTTCTAGTACACAGGGCTCTTTCAGCGCTTGTCCCGTGTATTCATTCCTCGCTTTTGTCCGTGTGTCTTTGCGCTACCCGCCTTAACATGAATTCCCACAAACTAGCCCAGTTATCCGTTCTCGTGAGCATCATTTCTAGTACACAGGGCTCTTTCAGCGCTTGTCCCGTGTATTCATTCCTCGCTTTTGTCCGTGTGTCTTTGCGCTACCCGCCTTAACATGAATTCCCACAAACTAGCCCAATTATCCGTTCACGTGAGCATCATTTCTAGTACACAGGGCTCTTTCAGCGCTTGTCCCGTGTATTCATTCCTCGCTTTTGTCCGGGTGCCTTTGCGCTACCCGCCTTAACATGAATTCCCACAAACTAGCCCAGTTATCCGTTCTCGTGAGCATCATTTCTAGTACACAGGGCTCTTTCAGCGCTTGTCCCGTGTATTCATTCCTCGCTTTTGTCCGTGTGTCTTTGCGCTACCCGCCTTAACATGAATTCCCACAAACTAGCCCAATTATCCGTTCACGTGAGCATCATTTCTAGTACACAGGGCTCTTTCAGCGCTTGTCCCGTGTATTCATTCCTCGCTTTTGTCCGGGTGTCTTTGCGCTACCCGCCTTAACATGAATTCCCACAAACTAGCCCAGTTATCCGTTCTCGTGAGCATCATTTCTAGTACACAGGGCTCTTTCAGCGCTTGTCCCGTGTATTCATTCCTCGCTTTTGTCCGTGTGTCTTTGCGCTACCCGCCTTAACATGAATTCCCACAAACTAGCCCAATTATCCGTTCACGTGAGCATCATTTCTAGTACACAGGGCTCTTTCAGCGCTTGTCCCGTGTATTCATTCCTCGCTTTTGTCCGGGTGCCTTTGCGCTACCCGCCTTAACATGAATTCCCACAAACTAGCCCAGTTATCCGTTCTCGTGAGCATCATTTCTAGTACACAGGGCTCTTTCAGCGCGTGTCCCGTGTATTCATTCCTCGCTTTTGTCCGTGTGCCTTTGCGCTACCCGCCTTTACTTTTTTTTTTATATGCAACGTAGGTCGGTAACGCGTTCCTTTTTGTTAGCGTAACGAGTAAAGTATTTAGTTACTTTTTTTCGGTAACGCGTACAACACTGCTTGGAAGTGCTAGTTCTGCGCATTTCCTTGTCATTTTTCTTAGTATTGGCAGATACAAAAGGAAGCGAGGATGAACTCCGCCCATTTCGCCCATAGCCTTTGTCATTTTGGTCAGTGCGCGCATGTCCTCCCACCGCCAATGCAAAGACGGAGTGAATAAGTTGCGCGCATGTTTGCAAACGGGTGGCAAGCACGCTGCTGACGCTGGCCGCCATTTATCTTGACGATGCGTGCTATAATTTCTAATGCTGTACAGCGCGTGTTCTCGCTTGCTCTTGACAAAACCAGAGGTCCTCAAAAAAAGAAAAAAAAGAAAAAAAATCCCCATCTCCCGCTAAAGGGAACCATGTGTGGATGCGAAGCAGCGGGGAGATAATTAGCTTGAGCGGGAGGAACGTCGCCACTCTCATTTCACGGCAGCGGTCCGGGCGCTCATCGCGGCGCTGCACAGGAGAGAGAAGGAGGCGCGCGCGCTCCGTCATTTTCATACCTCGGAACTACCGTGGCGCCCCCCAGAGGAGTATGCAGCTGTCACACCACCTGTCGTGCGCGCCGCTCCGTAGAGGATTCCTAGAGGAGAGGACGGAGGAACCGTAGGAGAGGAGAGAGAGGGGGGAGAGGACGCGCATGCGCTGTGGGGATGTGGGACGCCGGAGCCGCTCCGTAGAGTAGAGAATTTCTAGAAGAGAGAGGACGGGCATGCGCTGTGGGACGCGGGCGCCGGGCCGTAGAGTAGATGATTCCTAGAGTATAGAAAGGGAGTAAGCGTAGGAGATGATAGGGGAGGGGACGCACATTCGCTGTGAGGGTGTGGGACGCGGGGGGCCGCTCCGTAGAGTAGAGGATTCATAGAGGAGAGAAAGGGGGGTGAGCGTAGGAGAGAGAGGGGGAAGCGGACGCGAATGCGCTGTGGTAGTGTGGGACGCGGGAAGGAGGGACGGACTAAGCCCCCCTCCAAACACATGCAAGCAAGATCAAGGAATGGGGTCAACCTGGGCGACAGACACCACCTGCCTAGCAATTGCTAAGCAGCCTCTCTGTGCTCTCGGCCATGACTCTGATGACTGTAGTAATGGTTGACGGCCTTCATATTACTACAGTGTTCTGGTTCGCATAATGGGTGCTTCCCTACTTCATGAAAGTGGCCGGGCGCGGGACGCGGGACGCGGGACGGGGGGACGGGGGGACGCGGGAGGGACGGACAAAGCCCCGAGCATAAGATGCTTGGCATCTAAGAAATCACAGCATATCCACGGAGTGAATGATGATGAGTGGGCGAAGCTCCGGAGGTTCATCGGTAAACCGTGAATCTTCCGTGAATTTTCGTCCAGTACATCATCAAAGACGTTACAAACACTGTGTGTATATATACAAGAAATTTTATTTATTCGTAAATGGTAGCTGGACGTGGCTTCCGGTCCCCCCTTCATTATAACGGCTTTATGGTTGGTGAAGTGGAGGGATAGGGGTTCTTATATGGCTCCGTAGAGGATTCCTAGAGGGGAGAGAGGGGGGGGGGGGGGGCGTAGGAGAGGAGAGAGAGGAGGAGAGGATGCGCATTCGCTGTGGGGATGTAGAACGCGGACGCCTCTCCGTAGAGTAGAGGATTCCTAGAGGAGAGAAAGGGGGGTGAGCGTAGGAGAGGAGAGAGTGGGGACGCTCCCGCCGCTCCGTAGAGTAGAGGATTGCTAGAGGAGAGAAAGGGGGGTGAGCGTTGGAAAGGAGAGAGAAGTGGAGGGGACGTGCATGGTCTGGAGGGGTGTAGGACGCGGGCGCCGCTCCGTACAGTAGAGGATTCCTAGAGGAGAGAAAGGGGGGTGAGCATAGGAGAGGAAGAGAGGACGCGCATGCGCTGTGGGGATGTGGAACGCGGACGCCGCTCCGTGAGTAGGGGATTCCTGGAGGAGAGAAAGGGTGTGAGCATAGGAGAGGAGAGAGAGGGGACGCGCGCGCCGCTCCGTAGAGTAGAGAATTGCTAGAGGAGAGAAAGGGTGTTAGCGTTGGAGAGGAGAGAGAGGTGGAGGGGACGCGCATGATCTGGAGGGGTGTAGGACGCGGGCGCCGCTCCGTACAGTAGAAGATTCATAGAGGAGAGAAAGGGGGTGAGCGTTGGAGAGGAGAGAGAGGGGGAGGGGATGCGCATGCGCTGTGGGGTTGTGGGACGCGGGAAGGAGGGATGAACTAAGCCCCCGCAAGCACATCCAAGCAAGATTAAGGAATGGAGTCAACCTGGGCGACAGACACCACCTGCCTAGCCATTGCTAAACTGCCCCTCTATGCTCTCGGTTATGACTCTAGTGACTGTAGTGGTGGTTGACGGCCTTATTGTACGACAGTGTTCTGCTTGACATAGATGGCCACACCGCCCGCGGGACGCTCTGCTTCCGCGGTACACACGATGGGAACTAGAGGTGGTCTGGAACGCGCTTATTCTTCATGGTCATCAGCGTCATCATCATCGGTGGCTACGACGGACGGCGCCGGACTAGCCTATGCCCTAAGGAGCTTCGCCCCTAAAAATGCTGGACCGTTCGTCTCCAACAAGATTACACTAGTTGAACCTGGAACGGCCTTATCCAGGTGACTAATACTAATAGTGAGCTGCCTGTCAGTTGTAACTACTAATCAGGTTGGTTGCTTTAGGTTGCGGTGTTTTTCGTTCCAAAGCGACTCCGGCCATGAGAGACGCCGTAGTGGAGGGCTTCGGATAATTTCGACCACCTAGGGTTCTCTAACGTACGCTTAATTTGTACAGCACACTGGCCTCATTTCGCCTCCATAGAAGTGCGACCCCCATGGTCGGGCTCGAACATAGGTCTTTCGGGTCGTCAGCAGCCGAGCACCGTAACCACATGGGCCACCGCGGCGGCCTACTAATCAGGTCCAGTCCACCTGAACCTTGAAGACCAAGCAAGAGCGAAAAAAAATCACAGCATATCCGCGGAGTGAATGATGATGAGTGGGCGAAGCTCCGGAGGTACATCATCAAAGACGTGATGGTGGTTGGTTGCATGTGGTCAAACGATATGCATGTGAGACCATATCGCGATGCCATGTGTTGTATGGCATCGCGATCGTCATCGTCATCGTTATGACGCTTAGTGGGTACATTTCATGTGGTGTGCCGTGATGGCAGCGTCATCGTCATCACACAGGGAGATACTGCTGGTTACCAGGTGGCTACTACGTACTACAAACTACAAGGGACGCCCGACCCACGGCAAAGACGTGATGGTGGTTGGTTGCATGTGGTCAAACGATGTGCATGCGAGACCATATCGCGATGCCATGTGTTGTATGGCATCGCGATCGTCATCGTCATCACGGCACACCACATTCCATGTGGTGTGCCGTGATGGCAGCGTCATCGTCACCACGCAGGTGGCTACTACGTACTACAAACAAGGGACGCACGACCCACGGCATAAGGAGCTTCGCCCCTAAAACTTCCCCATCTCCCGCTAAATTGGGAACCATGTGTGGATGTGAAGCAGCGGGGACATGGTTATCTTGAGCGGGAGAAACGTCGCCGCTCTCGTTTCGCGGCAGCGGCCCGGGCACTCATCGCGGCGCTGCACAGGAGAGAGAATGAGGTACGCGCGCTCCGTCATTTTCATACCGCGGAACTACTGTGGGGCCCCCCAGCGGAGTATGGAGCTGTCGCACCACCTGTCGTGCGCTAGAGCATTCCTAGAGGAGAGGACGGGGGGGACCGTAGGAGAGGAGAGAGAGAGGGAGGGGACACGCATTCGCTGTGGGGGTGTGGGACGCGGGAGCCGCTCCGTAGAGTAGAGGATTCCTAGAGGAGAGAGGGGGGAGAGGATGCGCATGCGCTGTGGGGATGTGGGACGCGGGAGCCGCTCCGTAGAGTGGGGGGATTCCAAGAGGAGAGAAAGCGGGTGAGCGTAGGAGAGGAGAGATAGGGGGGAGAGGGCGCGCATGCGCTGTGGGGTTGTGGGACGCGGGGGGCCGCTCCGTAGAGTAGAGGATTCCTAGAGGAGAGAAAGGGGTTGAGCGTAGGAGAGGGGAGAGAGGGCGACGCGCATGCGCTGTGGGGGGGGTGTGGGACGTGGGGGCCGCTCCGTAGAGTAGAGGATTCCAAAAAGGAGAGAAAGGGGGGTGAGGGTAGGAGCGGAGAGAAAGAGAGGAGGAGGGGACGCGCGTGCGCTGTGGTGGTGTGGGACGCGGGAAGGAGGGACGGACTAAGCCCCCCCCCTCCCCCCCAAACACACGCAAGCAAGATCAATGAATGGAGTCAACCTAGGCGACAGACACCACCTGCCTAGCCATTGCTAAGCAGCCTCTCTGTGCTCTCAGCCATGACTCTGGTGACTGTGGTAGTGGTTGACGGCCTTATATTGTACTACAGTGTTCTGGTTCGCATAGTGGGTGCTTCCCTACTTCATGAAAGTGGCCGGACGCGGGAGGGACGCGGGAGGGACGCGGGAAGGACGCGGGAGGGACGCGGGAGGGAGGGACGGACATAGCCCCAAGCATAAGATGCTTCGCATCTAAAATTACACCATCTCCCGCTAAAGGGAACCATGAGGGGATGTGAAGCAGCATTGGGGGGTGCACATCAAGTTTCCGTTTACGTTCACTCGCCGACGCTTGGCGTCGACGTCGGCGTTCCGGACCTCGGGGCTTGCAGCTCGACGCTGACGCTTGGCTTGCGCTTCCCTGGCCCGGAGTTCGGGATCAGCTTGCCCGCGCAGGCGTTTGCTTTCGGCATCGCGAGCCCTGCGCTGCTGCTGCTCCGCGACGATCTCGGCAGAGGTTGGAGTGCTGCTGCAATTGGCGCCGTCGTTGACGTTACAACTCATCTGAACGGGAGCGAAGCAAGAATGACGACCGAGTGCACGCGCTTATATGAAATGGGGGGAGGGAGAGGATGGAGTGGGTTTACAAGCTGGAGCGCGGGGGGAGGAGAGGCGAGAAGGCGACCAAACACCTGCGTACAGTAGGAAAGTGGGAGAGAGAGTAGGCGCATGCGCAGTGGAGCGCGGACGCCACCGGATCAAGCTCGTTCATAAGGTGCTTCGCATCTAATATTTCCAATACTTCGAAGCAAAATTACACAAAAACTTCCCCATCTCCCGCTAAAGGGAACCATGTGTGGATGGAAGCAGCGGGGAGATGGTTATCTTGAGCGGGATGAACGTCGCCGCTCTCGTTTCGCGGCAGCGGCCCGGGCGCTCATCGCGGCGCTGCACAGGAGAGAGAATGAGGCGCGCGCGCTCCGTAATTTTCATACCGCGGAACTACCGTGGCGCCCCCCAGCGGAGTATGCAGCTGTCGCACCACCTGTCGTGCGCGCCGCTCTGTAGAGGATTCCTAGAGGAGAGAACGGGGGGGGGGGCCGTAGAAGAGGAGAGAGAGGGGGGAGGGGACGCGCATGCTCTGTGGGGGGTGTAGGACGCGGGCGCCGCTCCGTAGAGTAGAGGATTTCTGGAGGAGAGAAAGGGGGTGAGCGTAGGAGAGGAGAGAGAGAGGTGGAGGGGACGCGCATGCGCTGTGGTCGTGTGGGACGCGGGAAGGAGGGACGGACTAAGCCCCCAAACACATGCAAGCAAGATCAAGGAATGGAGTCAACCTGGGCGACAGACACCACGTGCCTAGCCATTGCTAAGCAGCCTCTCTGTGCTCTCAGCTATGACTCTGGTAACTGTAGTGGTGGTTTACGGCCTTATTGTACTACAGTGTTCTGGTTCGTACAGTGGGTGCTTCCCTACTTCATGAAAGTGGCCGGATGCGGGACGCCGGACGCGGGATGGAGGGACGGACATAGCCCTGAGCATAAGATGCTTCGCATCTAAAATAATTGCTGTTTTTTCTTTGTTCGTGCTTAATAACAGTGATATTATTGGATGTTCAACAATAAAAGCTCTATTCGTAAATGATATCACTTCTGTTCTATTTGGTTACAAATATGGCGCTAAGATTAAACTGCTTGGCTTAACTTCCGGCTCCTCTTAAATTATGCCCAACGGCAACCCCGAGTGGCGCTCACACACGACACGTCCAGTTCCAACTTACGCATCTCCGCCTCTCCCTAGTCTGCAAGACCTTTCCGTTAGCGTGCTGAAGAAAAGCCGTTTTTTTTTAAGTGAAAATGACAGCCGCGAGCCTCGCGGTGGTCTGTGTAGAGTGTGCTAGAACAGGGCAGTGCTCGGAACGACCTTCGAAAAGTGAAGCCCAAACAGGGTCAAGCCGCTTGTGGCGCTGCGACCGGTAGCCTGCAATGTGTCGTCGTTTAAGAGTTGCCCGCAGCTCCCGCAAAGTGGTGCAGTTGTAGAATGTCCGCTTCCCACACACATGTTCCGGGTTCGAATCGCAGCTGTAGATGGTGGGTTTTTATTTCTGGGGTCACTTGTTATAGCTGTCTTGGTTTTCCTTTGTTTCTTAAAACTAGCTTCAGCTGCTACGTATTGCCGCAATAAGAAACGTGAAATGTGAAGTGAAATAGAAAAAAAATTGACAGTGAGGCGCAATTATTTGCAGCGCCACTTTACGGCATTCAACAAAAACCTAAAGTGTGGCCTCCCAGATATTTGCGTATACGAAACTCGAAACGAAACTTCACACTTTACGTTACGTTTTGTAGCAATACGTAGCAACTGAAGCTAGTTTTAAGAAACAAATGAAAACCAATGCAGCTATAACACGGGACACTAAAAATAAAACCCCATCATCTACAGCTGTGATTCTAACCCGGGCCTTCTGAGTGTGAAGCGGGCATACTACCCCTCCACCACTTTGGCGGAGCCGCGCGCAACTCTTGAACGACGACACATTGCAGGATACTGACCCCAGCGCCACAAGCGGCTTGACCCTGTTTGGGCTTCACTTTCTGTACATCAGTGCTGCGGCCGTTCCGAGCCCTACCCTGTGTTAGTACACTCTATATAGTCTATGCAAGTGAGCATCACGAACACTTTCTATCCGGAGCTAGTACCGCTTGTCTCGCGTGTTTCCTCTTTACGTTTCGTGTTTCCTTCGCCCTACTACACTGCATGAATCCACGTGAGCTGCCTGTCAGTTGTTGCGCAGTTCATGTTGCGCCTCGGCTTGCGGTTTCATTGTGTCGAGTGGCTACAGCGGACACGCGTAGCAACAGGATGCAGCAGATTGCAGGCGTTCTATGATTCCTGGCGGACACCTTTCAGTCTCTGCAGCATCTTCAGCTTCGCGTGGCTTCTTCATGGGGGGCATGCAGAGAAAGTAATATCCTGCCACGAGCAGCCGGTTTTGCTAGCGGCACATAAGATTTAGCATTATGTGCGCATACAGTACTGACATGTAGGCCTATACCACCGGGTATTCACGAAGTCACATCTCACAGAATGGTACTGAAAGGAACGAAGCGACAGATTCAGCAACGCTCACTGAACAATTAAGTGTATAGGCTAATGCAAAGTCTTCTCAAGAACTACAATGGATGATAATAAAAAAGGCACTGCCAACCTGCGCAATGAGCCCCGTACAATTTCAGGAATATTGACGCATTGTATCTGCTTCATATACAGCGCCGTCCACTGATGTGTAGAGCGCGCGAACCGTCCGCTTCGCTTCAAGGGGACGCCCTGCGGTGATTGCAAAGTCCGCGATATTGCGCATCGGAGCACGCGCAGCCTAACAAATTGCTTTAAACCAAATATTCGTTACTGGTTTTGTTTCGGTGGGTGTGCACACGCATGGTCTGACGTGCTGTCTCACTGCACCGCAGCTAAATGAAAAAACGCGCGTGTGCTGATGCCGCGTTCTATTGGTCACGTCATTATGCATGAAAAAAGTACATCTGTTTAAAATGATTTCACATAATAACAACAACCAATGAAGTGACTACACAGCGGATGTAGTGGATAAGATAACGTTACGAATTTCGAACACCCTCGTCAGATTTCAGGCTCTTGAAATGCATGCCAGAGGAAAAGGAACGGTATCTCGAACACTCAGTAAGCGCGCACCATTTGTTACGGAAGGATCAGGTGAATAAAAAAAAAGATAGTTAACCTCCTGATCTTTCCTTTCTTCATTATTTCGCTCTCTCGCGCTCTCTCTTGAAAAAAATAAACGGGTGTTAGCTTTGCGCGGTGCATTACGCCCACTGCGCGTGCGCATCTAACAGCACTGCAGGTACGGCGCAGGTTGTTCCGAAAGTAGCGGCTAGACGTGTCTGTTTCCTTCCAAATTGTCCGCCTCGGTGGAACAGTGGCTACGGTGCTCGGCTGCTGACCCGAAGGTCGCGGGTTCGATCCCGGTCGCGGCGGCCGCATTTCGATGGAGGCGAAATGGTAGAGGCCCGTGTACTGTGCGATGTCAGTGCACGTAAAAGAACACCAGATGGTCCAAATTTCCGGAGCCCTCCACTACGGCGTCTCTCATAATCATATCGTGGTTTTGGGACGTTAAACCCCAGATATTACTATTCCTTCCAAATTGGCCCTACAGCTTATTAATGTTCATTGCGGAAGCAACGGATGAATCAGCTGGCACTTGGTCTCATGTCGCTCCAAGGAAAAAAATGTTACTGTCGCTCCAAGGAAAAATGCCCCCCACCTCCCCGAAGGGAGTCGTGAGGAAATGCGAATGCATTTCTTGCGCCGACACCGACTTCTGCCATCGCCTTGAGAGGCGCCCAGCCAGCGAACGGTCAAGAGTGAGGCGCGAGCGGACGGGAGAGTGGGGCGCAGGGAGGAGAGAGAGCGAACGGCGAGAGAAGGAGCGGCGAAGCACTGCACCTACACTCTCTCGCACCACATGCTGCGGTTGCTAGGGGCGAGGATAAGTGCGCGCGCCCGCAGCTGTTGCAATGGGAGAGGGAGTGAGAGCGGAGAGATAACCGCGCCGCCGCGGACAACGCCGCACAACGCCGTATGCCTGACATAGCTCGACTAAGAAATGCATTCGGATTTAAAAAAACCCGCTGGTGACAAATGTACGAACACACCTCGCGCGTTTGTTTTTTTTTTTGTTTTTTTTTTTCAAAAAGAGCCAAATGCAGAAACCGAAACTATAGGCTTAATTTCACGGGAGCGTAAAGCGCGCCTAAGTATCTCTAATTTCTGAAACAGTTCGAATTAAAATGGCGCCATTCCTGATTGTAACCTGAACTCAAAAAGGCAGCTACTAATCAAAAAATTACACCATCTCCCGCTAAAGGGAATCATGTGTAGATGTGAAGCAGCGGGCGCTAACGCTTACACTCGCGGCGGCGTTGACGCTAGCGCTCATCGCAGCGTTGCGCAGGAGAGAAAACTGGGGAGGCGCAAAGCAGGCAGTGATGGAGCAGTGTTTCCTACTGGAACATGCCAATCGCTGCTAATGGGCAATGAGAGACAGAAGACTCCGACTGGACACAGAGACCCGCACTCCGCTTTTAGTTAACGCGCACGCTGCGGATTTTTATTGTTCAACAACGCACAGGAGAAATCTTCCACCGGCACCACCTTGGAGGTCAAGATCCATTGCCATATATACGGGATGGCCAGTGAACGGTTGTGCAGCGCGAGCAGTCGGTTTTTTCAACCAAGAAACTCGCTAGCAGACGCTGCCTGCGTCGGCGTCGCGAGGCGAGAGAGGGAAAAGCGGAGGAGAGGAGAGAGAGGGGGGTGACACGCATGCGCAGTGGGAGTGTGAACGCCGTGGGCAGGGATGCGTAGAGGAGAGAGGGGGGGAGCGTAGGAGAGGAGAGAGAGGGGGGACGCGCATGCGCAGGGGGGAGTTAGACGCCGCGGGCAGGGATGGAGAGAGGGGGGAGTGTAAGAGGGGAGAGAGGAAGTGAGGCGCATGCGCAGTGAGGGTGTGGTTGCCGTGGGGAGGGATGCCTAGAGGAGAGAGAGGGGGAGAGGAGGTTTTTTTTATTTTTATTTTTTCTTTAACTGTTTGCGCATGCGCATTAAGGGTGGGCACGCGGCACACCACCACCACCACCACCACCACCACCACCACCGGATTAAGCTTCGCCATAAGATGCTTCACATCTAAAAATGAGCCAAATGCTGCATCTGTTTCAATCAAACTGAGCCACATTCATTAAACCAGCGCTGCGTCAACAACCGTGACCAAAACAACCAACATGGTCGCATCCAATCTGTTTCATTTGTTTCCTAGTTGCTTTGCTATCACGTTTACGTTCTACATTTACTTTTTTTAGGGCGAGTTGGCACTTACTGAAGGACATGATGTTGTAGGGCAAAACTCCGTATTATTTCCGTGTTATTTTTTCTCTCTCGCTCTTTCAACCCCCTATTTCCCAACCCCAGTGCAGGGTAGCATACCAGCTACTACCTTCTGGTTAACCTCCCTGCCTTCCTCTTCTCTTTATGTCTCTCTCTATCTCTCGAATATAAAGATTAAGAGGCCGACTTTCCTACTTCTTTTTGCCTCTTAGTGTTTCTTTTTTTGCCTATTAGTGTTTCTACAGCATCATGTCCTTATTTCACTCCGAGATGGTATATTTGATATAAAAGACATATGAAATGAAGATATTGCGCACCGATCTATTCCTTGAAGAAGAAGTGATCCGAAACGGCACTGGCATAAAACGAGCTCAGAAGAAGAATAAGAGCTGGGGCACTTCTCAAGATCTTCAATAAATTCCAAGAACAAGAAAACGCTGCTGACATTCCAGAATAGTACGCCTTTTGCCAAGAAGGACCACTCGCCTTTCAAGTCGAGCCATCGCCATTACGCCCATTACACCCGACGGAAGCACACGGATGATGTTAATTTTATCGCAAAATATTGCTATACCGTACATTCGAATCGTTTTAGACTTCTTTTACGAGCTAAATCAGGCACAAATGAAATGTTCCAATCTATAAGAGCCAGATGCAAATTTTACTCCTGAATAATGAAGATAGTGGGCTGTGTAGATTTTAGCCACAATATGTATTTGAGATGTTTAGGGTACAGGTACACACTGGCAAACAATTGTTGGAGCAGGCCCCACCATATTTTCAGTAGCGAAAAAAGTGCGTTTTTCTCAGTTTCAGTAACAGTGCATTTAGCTCTTTAAAAAAAAAAAAAGAAAAAAAAAACGCCACACATGGTGTTTCATGGCGCAAGGGTCATTTGATGGCCAAAGAGCGCCAGGTCATGGGACAAAAGATGTGAACAATGATTATGGTAAGTGGCTGTATAAGGGCCTTAAAATTCTGTGCGCTGAAGGTGCGTAAAACATATAAGTATTAAAATAATGAGAGTGACGTGAAATGTGTGTATAGTGAGAATGAATTGTGAGGGGTCCTGATAATAAAACTATGAGTATATGGCATGAGCACGAATGTCTCATCAACGCCCTTGAGTCCAAGGGCTGCGAGAGAGGTGCTTTCTTTATGTAGCCACCGCAGGAGCGACCTCTGTTCAGAGGTCGTGCTACGGATTTCCTGGGTATATATCACATGAAAACCACGCACGTCTTTTAAAAACGCGAAAATTGAATCACGTTTGAAAAGCGGATCCCTACCGAGGAACATCGATGGATGAAGTGGTATTTGCTGTGGGTAGAGTAATGGAAAGTGTCTTCTTCTAAGAGTGTGTAATTCTTTGCATTGGATTAAAATATGGAGCGCGGTAAGTGGTTCACCACATTTCTCAAACATAGGTGGATCACCACCGGACACAAGGTATGCATGTGTGCTGTATGTGTGTCCTGTTCTTCGCCTGGTAAGTGTTACTTCTGTGCGGCGTGACTTCGATACTGGCGGCCAATGACCAAAAGGCGGCTTGACAACGTGTAGTTTATTTTCTGTGTGCCTGTCCCATGTCCTCTGTCAATAAGCCCTGAGCTTTCGTTTAAGAAAGGGTTTTAGGTCTAGTGCAGGGATAGCTATGGAAGTTTTGGCAGTGTTTTCGTGGACGGATGCAGCTCGCTGGTCCTCCAACACGTTGCCTTGGATCTCGCGGTGCCCTGGCACCCTGCACACCCAGCCAGCCAAGAGAGAATAACGCACTAGTTTTTTTTTTTCCTTTTTTCTTTTTTTTTTTTTTTTTTTTTTTTTTTTTTTTTTTTTTTTTTTTTTTGTTTTTTGTAGCGGGGATATTCACATGACGTCATCATGGCCATTTTGTTGAGCAATTCGCAGCTTCACTGTTCTGGAGATAAGCAGATCAAGATAAAGAAGCGCGCCTTTCACTGTGCTGTCTGTACAAACAAAAAAAAAAAGCAGCTGCCATGTCAGTGCGTACTTCCTATTTTCAGAGGCTGTTTAGGGCAATGTTTCTAGAACAAGTTCTTTAAACGTTGGTATAGGGGCCCTTTAAATGCCCGAGTGTGGCTTCTCATCAGTGGAAGAAAGAGGTACAATATAGCCGACGTGCCTGTGCGGTATTCTACATGCAACACTTCATGCTGTAATGCAAAAGAACATTGCACTGCGTGTTAAGATTAAATAAATGACGATAGGGTGACAGGAAAATAGGAACAGGCAACGATCAGCATGTGCTTTAACTGATAGCTATTTGTTCTATTTGCTTATTTCTCTGTTTCTATAAACTGCTGGAAAGAGCCGTCTGTAAGATTGTGGTGGGTATCAGGTGGCCAGCCAGCCCTTTTTCATTTTGCAATGACTGCGACATTGCTATCTCCGAGAAGCTGCAGCCACATGGAGGTTCCTGATGAGGTAAGAAACCTTGATCTCATCAGAAGTTTACAGATGTTACCCGCCTTGGTAGCTTAGTTACTGCGGGGTTGTGCTACTAAGCCTGTGGTCGCGGGTTCAATTCCAGGCCACAGGTCTCACATTTTGGTGAGGGCCAATTTCAAAAACATCCATATAGGCTACTTAGATTAAGGTACACCCGAAAGAACGCCAGGTGGTCAATTAAAATGATTCCGGAGTACCCCCTTTCCTACCAAGTGCTTCGTAATCGTATGATGATTTTGTGGCGTAAAACGCAAAAATTTAACGGTGGCTTTTTTATAGTTTCATATTTGATCTTAACGTCACGCAATGCAACTGTTCGCACTTTGTACCGACGCTGCTAGGCCTGTGGAGACGGCACCAACCACTGATCTGCACCAACTCGAGAAAGTGTTTTGATTTGTATTTATCAGATGGCGACACAGCATAAGCATTATTGATGCATTAGCCATGGGTAAGGCTCTAGTAAATAATAATTTCATGAATGTCCTGAACTCGTTTTCTTTTTTTACTTTTTTTTCCTTTTGCCACCTGTATATTTCGAAAAACCAGGACATTGTAAGAGGACGAGCTTCCACTGCTTACTTTCGATAATAAAATTAAAGCAGCTTCGCCCTAGAGGGCCAAGCCTGAAGGAAGTGCGGAGCTGGGCAGCTTTCTTTGTTTATCTTCGGTTTTCTTTCTTTCCTCCTCTCTTTCTTTCTTGTTGTCTTTTCCATTTCTTTCTGTGTTTTTTCTCATTATTTCTATTTATTTCTATTTGTTTCCTTCTTTCTCTCTCTTTCTATTTCTCGCTTGCTCCCTCTTTAAATTTTTATGCGTGGTTTGTGTTGTCGTGTTTCCCTAGCCATAGTACTAATATTTGCACTTAATACCATTGTCAAGGCGCTCGAAGAACAAGAGGAAGAAGACTTCTCTTTGGCACGAGCGCGCACTCAAATGCTACAGTTGGCTATACTATATATGGTTTTGCCTGCGTTAATATCAGCATCAAGGCGCTCGAAGAACAAGAGGAAGGAGAGTTCTCTTTGGCACGAGCGCGCGCTCCATATGCTACAGCTGGCTTTGCTATATGTGGTTTTGCCTGCGTTACGCCAAGCGACGACGACAGCATACGACAGCCCGGACCCCTAAAGTGTTCCGCACTTAATATAAGTTGTGTTTACATTAATGCCACCAGTGGCTCATCGCACCACATTTGTAGCGCATCATAATCATGTTAAACGGTGGTACTGCGTTATAGGATGGCGAATCGTATAAATTCTCCGGCATAGCGTAGTTTGGTAGAGGGAAGTCGTCTCACGCGGCAGATAAACGACGCTGCCAAATCGCATTGATGGAGGGGGGCGGGAGGGGGGGGGGGGCGGTGAGAAGGACGTGGCCGGGGGGGAGACAAAATTTATGTGGCTGCCGGACGTTCACCGGCGAAAATGCACTCACTCGCCCGAAACAGTTTCTGGCAAACAGTCGTGTTTGCACGAATGAGATGGTAGGTAACGCATTTCCTAGCGCATCAAAGTAATCTTATGCGACAGCGTTTACGTGTGGTGTATCCCCCTCCTTAGTCCGAAACAAACCAGAACCCTTCTCTGGCGAGTGCGTTTCGCCGATCGAGGAGAGCACGCGCTTGCAGCCGTCTCACTTTTCCTCGATACGATACGACAGCGTTCACATGCGTTGCGTGAGTCGACTTATACGTGTCTCGATCTACCATCTCTTGGTGCATTAATGGTATTCGCCTTTTTAGCGCAGTACCACCGCATACAGGGCGTCCCAGCTATCGACCACCAAGATTTTGAAGCTAAGAGGAAGTGCTTTACGGGGTGAAAACCATGTAGATATTGTTCCCAGCGCACTGGAGTACTGCTGTAGCAGGCAGGCAGGCAAGCGGGCAGGCGGGTGAACGGGCAAACAAGCGGGCGGGCGGACAGGCAGGCAGGCACGCAGGCAAGGAACTTCCTGAGGAGCCAGCCAGTATTTTTTCTATAGTGACATTTAATTTGTTAATTACAATAACTTGTGCCACTCGAGAAGAAGTCCCCTGATCTTCAAAGTAACCCTTTGAAGAGGCATCTGTAGTTAGTGAGGCATCTGTAGGCATGATATAGTGAGATCTAACTGCACTATTTTCAGCGACGCACTAATTGCTTGCAAACTTTTTATTGCGATAGCAATTATATGGACACTCTCGGCTGCTTTTCGCCATCGGCGTCGCCGTCATGCCCCATATATATATATATATATATATATATATATATATATATATATATATATATATATATATATATATATATATATATATATATATATATATATATATATATATATATATATATATATATATAAAGCCACGAAGAAAAATAATTGATAAAATATTTTCCGACGCGGGGAATCGAACGGGCGACCTCTCGCTCCGCAGCGCTAACCGCTAGGCCACAGAAGCGCACGTCCCTCAGCCTGCAAACGGCGAGCTATTTATATACACCATTCACCGCTGGCGGTACGCCGATCTCGGGGGGAATATCAGCGTGTTCTCTGCCTTACCATCAAACCAGCGAGATGGCGCAAAGTGCGCGCTCGGCGCCCCACTCGTTGAGATGCGTTGGCTCCCCTTGCACTTTGGCCTGCAGGGCGCAGTCGCCTTTGCCCGCGCGCGCGCGCGAGCTTATCTTGAGGTGGGGGGGATGCGGGCAGTTTTACGTCGTGTGCTTTCGCCAGGAAAGACTGCGTTTAGGTTACAGAGCGCACAAAGGTCACTTCGCTCGCTGTAGAGGCCCCGTTTCCGAAAGAAGCGTGCTGTTCAAACACAGTTAAGTAACAACTGACACACTTGTTAGTTCGCGCTCTTCCTGTGTATACCTGTGCGTATGTTTCGTGCGTCCTTTGCGCTTGAGCAGTGCGCTCCAAGTTTCGATCTGCTTGCCGTTCTCAGCGTGAAATGCCAATTTGTTGCTATCGCATTCATTGCTTCGCCCTTGCGGCGAAACTGAATTTTTCTGACTGAACAAGGAAGCCCACGATACATCAAAACACCGCGTGAATACACTGCAGCTCCTAGCAGGAAGTATAGGGTCTTAAAACAAGATCACGATGTGCAGCCAGAATTAAACAAAGGCAAAAAGTTAAATAAGAAAGACGAGCCGGTGCTTTATCCCTCACGTCCACGTTGAAGCGACACGGCGCTTTGGTCTTGGCATGAAACAAGCTCTGACAGCTGCTGTTGCAGAGTGGATAAATGGCGAGGATAACTATCCTTTCTTCCCATATGGCCACGAAAGTGAACTGACTAAGTCCAGGCCATGGTCAGAACAGTCCTGCGGCAGCGTTATCAACGGGATCAGTCGGCCGTGAGATAAGGATAATGATAGCGGCGTACAATTGAGTGGACGGGATCCCTCTAAAACTGCAACAAATGTTGTCGACGGTCCTACCATGTTGCTGACAGAACGCGGTCTCTGGCGGCGGACAACAGGCAAAATGGTTGATTGCAGTAAGCTTATTTCAGGGCTCTGCATCCTTACGCGGGTCCTTTAAGAATGCTTGCAGTGCACCATTGTCACGCTCGCCGCATGCGCTTGGCGTTTCGTCAACGATCTTGAGGAGCCATTTGAGCGGCATTCCGTATTTTTGCCGCATCCTCCGTTTCGCGACACTTCAGTGGAAGGTTTGCCCAATTTCTGTGGCGCATACGCTTTTGCCCGCATACACTTCTTTATTTTTAGTTGAGCAGTGGTGGGTAGTGGGGCGTGGCCGATTTCTGTGGCTCATACCTTCGCTAGGGAAAACCTGCCTACGAGCATCCGTTTCGCCTCGTCATATACAGCTTACTGTAATAAGGTAGTGAAAGGTTAGCAACTGCAGAATTTAACCACCATGCCAACTTTACTAAGTGCCGCTAACTTTTTACAACTATTGAAACAAATTAGAGGTCTGAAGCGTTGTCATTACTGCTAAGCGTGTTAGGGTTAGTAAAGTAACTTAAGTAATGTCAAACTTTGGGCTGGTTGGTGAGGCACAGTAATCAGAACACAGCACCGCTTCTTCGGTCGGGGACAAAACCAGAGGGAATGACACGGTTAGTAAAGATTACTACTCGCGTACTTGACGGTTTTGTAAACATTACTACCTCTGCGGGCCTTATGCTGTAATTCTGATAGTGTTACGGAAAAGTTGGGCAAAGCATTATTGTCTTAATTGTTTTAATTGTGTTGGTATAACATGTCGTGCCTCGTCATGGCCCAAGTATATACAAGTAGTACGGAAACTGGGTCCAAAACATCGATTGTATAAAGTTCATGGCTGCGCACCTCTATACGACGTATACGACACCAAAGTAGGGCTATATAGCCTTTAAGTTGCTGTTCGAGTATATGTCACGCAGAATCCTTGATATTCTGTGGGTGCGCGCGTGTACAGATAGTTATATAGCCTTAAAGTGGTCCTGAACTACTTTTCCAAGTATGAATCATCGATTGAGCACAGCATCGTAGTTTCTTTCCCTCATGAATCGACTGCTGCAAAAGATTTCGGATCCGTCAATAACGAGCAGAGTCGCCTGGATTGGCCGCACGCTTTAAGCGCTTTTTCTCTTCTATCGTCCTGACGAGCGCGCTGGATAGGGCGGGATAACAAAAGGCAAAGAAGCTGGAGCGTGCGTCATGAGACGTGGTGTCTCTCTCCCGGAGGGATTCCGGAGAGCGCTAGTGTCTCTACTGTGCAACTGTAGCCCTGTATAGAACGTGGCGAACGGCACAGGGGCGGCACCCCGTGTCAAGAAGCGCACCGGATCCAAAACATCGGTTCTTGGTTTATACTATAGCTATCGGCTAATAGCAGCAATTCGTTGTACGACGAAACAGCTGCGTTGTGACGGCCCTCCGATGAGCCTGAGTACGAGCCTCTGTACGAAGAGCGGGGCATTTGAGAAAGTGGCAACTTCATGGTCCGCTTGTGAACTCCCCTTGCCGCGCGTGACTGCAAGATTTGGCTGAGTTGTTCCCGGCAGCGCCTGTTTTCCGCTGTACGTGTTTTTTCACCAAGCACGAGGAATTATTCAAGACCCCTTTCAATCTGCTGTGTCGCAAAGGAGCCTTGATATTCTGTGTGCGTGTATGTAAGTGAGCCCTTCTTTGTGGTTCGTTCATGCCTCGAAGTATACATTGTTATCTGAAGATGTCATTGTGGTGTATATTTACCAGGCTAATCACATGAAGTTATACGTGATTATTAGCGTAACAAGACAATGCCGTTTAAAACTACGGCGTCAATCATAGCCTGAGTCCCTTTTGTACGTTAAAGCCCATAAACCAACAAAACGGCACCGTTTCACTTTTTTTTTCAATTTGAGCTTATACTTCTTTTAATAAATTCGACTTGGTATGAACTAATTGTAGGTCGTTAGTGTTAGCAACCGTATTAAGAAGGTATACGTATTGTCATTGTAGTAAAGTTACTCACTTGGCAGATACTACCTCCATTTACAACATAGGCAGTGAATGTTGAGACAAACATTTAATACCTCAAATTTAGTAAATACCACTACTTCATTTTTTCTAAGCGTGCGCGGTGCGAACTTTCCGTTGGTGACAATAATAATAAAAACAATAATGATGGCGTACTAAAGCTTCCACGTTGTTTTACCATTGCAATATTAGGTCATATTGTATACCGCAATGTTATCCCTCTGATAGGAACAAATCATCATATCGCCATCACTTGCGGCAGATCTATGCCTTAATATTGTTCGGTAATACAATAATATCTGGACGGATGGTGTCCTACGTGAGAAAACAGCCGGATTATTCTCGACCGCAGCCTCTGCGCTCACCTGTGCGCGCTGTCAGCAGACCAGTTTGAGAGTATTCAACTACATGGAGGCCGACACAACGCGCAGCTCGCCGAGCTTTGTCGAGCATTGTCGAGGACTGTAATTTGTTTCAAAACGGTGTTTTTGGCGGAATGGCTGGATGAGAAGAAAAGTCTGCTTTACAGAGAGCTGCCGAAGACCGACCTTCGCTGCTGTGTACTGGTTGCCAACCTGTTTATCCGCTAAAGCTGCGGCGTTCCGCCGCCAGAATCTCGATGTGAAAAACAGGTTGGGCTCATCCGTCCGCGAGCTACGCGGACGAGGCGCAGATGAGGATAATCGTGATGGGAGGTCACGTGACGCGCCGTCCGCCCCTCCTAATCCGGATTCGGTCCTTCGTCTGAATGCACCATTAACGTGCACTGACATCGCACAGTGCACGGGCCTCTAGCATTTCGCCTGCATCGAAATGCGACCGCCGCGGCCGGGATCGAACCCACGACCTTCGGGTCAGCAGCAGAGCGCCATAACCATTGCTCCATCACGGCGTATTATTATTGCTCGAAAAACCCAATAAAATAAAATACGAGCAGAATGTTGCTCTGGTAGCTGGCAAAACACTTTAAATTCAAGGGCGTTGATCTCGTCAGACTGCTTAAATTGCTGCTCATCAACAAATCCATTTACCCCCCGGAAAACGTTGACATTTCCATTAAGACTTAAGATGTACTTTTATTCATTTGTTTTTGCGGTTTTTGACAAGGCAGAGTGTCCAAAGCCTCTTCCTCACCGTTCATGTGACTCCACAATTTAGTCATCACTCGGCTGCCGCAGCTTAGTTGTTCCATCCTGCGTATTGCGCTAGCAGTTAACCAGAGTCAGCGCTCGTTTTGTTTGAGTTAACAAGCGTCTACCCTATCTGCACCGTACTTCGGACGCAACATTCGTGATAGGGAACTGAATGGGAATTGACAGGGCTGCCTGTGGAGGATTTTGTTGGCTTCGGGGACGCATTACCGCACTGTATACGTTTATTTGTTTTCTTTTAAGGTTTCTTTTAAATGCGAAGCATTTCTTAGCGGACTGCAGGCACTTTGAGCGTTTCTATCTATCTATCTATCTATCTATCTATCTATCTATCTATCTATCTATCTATCTATCTATCTATCTATCTATCTATCTATCTATCTATCTATCTATCTATCTATCTATCTATCCGCCTACGTCTGGGTGCTCTCGTGATCACCTCCTTAACTTGCGGTCGACCAAAATTAGTATGGGAGGGCAAAAGGGCTTGACGAATATCTCCGGCTGGTCATGACATGAATTACCTGAAAACCCCGTCACGTACGTCGTCAAACCGTTTCTCCAGACACTGTGGCACATACCCGTATACCACAGGCCGCGGTGGGCTGGTTTGCGCCATAGGTGTTTGACAGTTTATATCTACCCAGGAATGGCGAGAACAGACATAGGTAATTTAAATGCGAGAGTGTTAAGAAAAATACTTCCCCATCTCCCGCTAAAGGGAACCATGTGTGGATGCGAAGCAGCGGGGAGATAATTAGCTTGAGCGGGAGGAACGTCGCCGCTCTCATTTCACGGCAGCGGTCCGGGCGCTCATCGCGGCGCTGCACAGGAGAGAGAATGAGGCGCGTGCGCTCTGTCATTTTCATACCGCGGAGCTACCGTGGCGCCCCCCAGCGGAGTATGCAGCTGTCGCACCACCTGTCGTGCGCGCCGCTCCGTAGAGGATTCCTAGAGGAGAGGACGTGGGGACCGTAGGAGAGGAGAGAGAGCGGGAGGGGACGTGCATGCGCTGTGGGGATGTGGGACGCGGGCGCCTCTCCGTAGGGTAGATGATTCCTAGAGTAGAGAATGGGGGGTGAGCGTAGGAGAGGATAGGGGAGGGGACGCGCATGCGCTGTGGGGGGGTGTGGGACGCGGGGGGCCGCTCCGTAGAGTAGAGGATTCCTAGAGGAGAGAAAGGGGGGTGAGCGTAGGAGAGAGAGGGGGGGAGGGGACGCGCATGCGCTGAGGTGGTGTGGGACGCGGGAAGGAGGGACGGACTAAGCCCCCTCCAAACACATGCAAGCAAGATCAAGGAATGGGGTCAAGCTGGGCGACAGACACCACCTGCCTAGCTATTGCTAAGCAGCCTCTCTGTGCTCTCGGCCATGACTCTGATGACTGTGGTAGTGGTTGACGGCCTTCATATTACTACAGTGTTCTGGTTCGCATAATGGGTGCTTCCCTACTTCATGAAAGTGGCCGGACGCGTGACGCGGGACGGGGGACGGGGGGACGCGGGACGCGGGAGGGACGGACAGAGCCCCGAGCATAAGATGCTTCGCATCTAAAACGGACATTGGCAGCGCTGATCCGATGAATGTAAAGATTAAATATCATGGTCCTAGCTGGAATCGCACCCAAGCATTCGGCGTGGCAATCAAGTATTCTACCACATGCCACGCCAGGTCTCGTAACTGCTTTGGAAAAACACCCTATGCAGGCGTAATGTTGGTGAAACGTCCATTGCGGTTGCAGTGCTGACTATCTAACTTTATAAACATTATACGTATATGTACTCCCACGATACAGACCTCACGTCGGGTTAACGTTAGTTGTAGTTAAGCGCCATCCACTGTAGTTGGTCTATACGCAGCACTATCAAGGGCTACCATCCTCACAAGCACAAGCGCTAGATATCAGCTTACCGCTTCTGCTCTTGGTAATACCCATGTTGCTGTTGGTGTCGTTAATTTCGCCACTGCAAACTGGTTATATAATACATATATGCGCGTGTTCAACATATGTCTGTGCGTACAACATTTGTGCATATCTTTGGCGTCATTTTGTAATGTTTCACTCAATAAAAAAATTACACCAGTCTCCTTCCCTCCGCATGCTTCTCATAACATCGATTCCCGTGGTACGTGGGATCTACCGAACTTTTTTTTTCTTTTCTGCTATTTTTGCAGTAAGGCGGAATGCCGCAGCTACGCGAAGCATTAGAATAAGCCTCCCCGAAATAGCCACGCATGATGTATCTATTCTGCGTCGATTTAGCGGCACGCCATTTTCTGTGCCGGCCATGTTATATATTCTCCGTCGTCCGTGCTCGGTGTGTTTACGACGCATGCAAATGTAAGACGTGAAGCTTCGCGGAGAAATGCGAACTTCAAACAGGCTCAGGAGAGGGAAAGCAAGCTTTCGAGCCAGATTACAGATTTTCCTCCACTCTCGTTTTTGTGGTCGCGTTAGCCAATTCTTCGTGAACTTTTTTTAGCGGGCTAAGATAAACACTTTTCAGACACTCTAAAAAAAAAAATGACAGAGCTCCGAGATGACAAGTTGCAGTTTCGCCTTGCGAAATAGTAACAGCGACAGCTTGTTAGCCGTGATGCCCACTTTACTTCACGCAGTATTCACGCAGTGTTTCCACTGTTGTACATTTCCACTGTTTTGCCATTCAGTCCATTTCGGTATGAACGTTTGCGCTACTGGCGAGGTTGGTCGTAGCGTCAATTTCGGGAAGTGAAGATGCAGGTCCCAAAACCACGGCTGTGGCGTGTTCTTCGATCCTTTCATACATTATCGTGACGGCGATCATTGTCGGGGAGGTACTATATATACGACGACACCGCGAAAGGCAGCTGGAAAGTTCCAGCACCACCACCTATGCCGCTGTTACATGGGGAGAGACAACATCGATCCAAGCCGAATCCTCGTGTCCAGGTCTCTCCGGAACAGTTGCATAAACGCTGAGCCAGCTGGCGCGATGTTCTTCCATTTCGAGTTGTCCCGTGTTCGGCGCAATATCGAGGCGTACTCGTAGACAAGTAATATGACAATACATGTAGCTGCCAGAATGACAACTGTTGTGGTTGTTCAGCAGTGGTGTTGATTTTTTTTTCCTGTACGTATCTTTTTCAATGGATTTCGTTCTATAGTTCTCGGGCGGTAGTTTAGGAAATGAATATATTGTTGTTATGTCGTTTATTTTTTTCTGTATGCGTTAACTTACATACTTTTATGTCGGTATGTCTCTCTCTCTCTTTCATTTTAATCTCTCTGAGTTTCACAAGAGTTAAGGAGCACTGGCAGTCCGCCTCGGTGGATCAGTGGCTAGGGTGCTCGGCTGCTGACCCGAAGGTCGCGGGTTCGATCCCGGCCGCGGCGGTCGCATTTCGATGGAGGCGAAATGGTAGAGGCCCGTGTACTGTGCGATGTCAGTGCACGTTAAAGAACACCAGGTGGTCAAAATTTCCGGAACCCCCCCACTACGGCGTCTCTCATAATCATATCGTGGTTTTGGGACGTTAAACCCCACATATTACTATTAAGGTGCACTGGCACAAAAATTTTCAATTGCCGTTTTCTTTGCGTCAAATGAAAGGCCAAGCCATCAAGAGCCTATAGAAATTGTACTGCTAAGCGTGAGTGCACCCTGAAATAGCAATTACAATATGGTTTTAAAAGCTATGACGACGTGAACAGCGCGTGAGACACACAAGGACAAGGAACCGACGAGGACTAGCGCTGTTAAAAGCCCGTCACCATTATTACCTGGGGGGTTTTTATTTAAAACATTTTCAGCACCTTCGGACAATTGAGAAATAGGGGGGATGAAAATGTTCAAATCTCTCCGGAAATGGTGACTGAAGTGTCATTTATGAGCATGATATCGGATAATGTCTAACGCGTACCCCTAGGATACATCATTTCATCATGCAAACCAGTGGTAAACGATCACGCATCGGCCTATACTTGAAACATCATAAAAACACCTTATGTAAACTATACCTTAATTATGTCGTTAATTATTATTAAGACCATGTGCATTAATTATCAGAAGCCAAACACACCGCCCCAATACTGTATTGCAGGCCATCGATTACATTATAATTCTGCCCCTCGGGACTAGGAAGCGGTTGAATATAACCTGCCCTTTGATGGTCCAAGGGGGGAAGATACCGTTCCATAAAATTAGCCCTATTGCCATTTTTGACGTTCTATACAGCAGTATTACCAAAACAAGTGACAAGCTGTTGTATGACTTGCATTATTCGCTGCCGAAAAGCTGCCACTGGAATCTTGCGCTGACGTGCTATGCAGTGAAGGCGAGGCAAAGGTAAACTTCCTACTACCTTCTAGTTCAGTTGGAAAATTTTTTTCTCCCTTAAAACAAGAACTACTCTTTTCAAACTTTCTGTGTCTTACCAACAAAGCATACTATGCAACAATATATAAGCCATATTTTTACTTGGACCGCTACATTACGAAAATAAAACCGCAAAATGAGTCAAAATGCTATTTTCCCCAACTTTTGTAACAATATTCTAGCAATGTTTGTGCTTCATTCTCTCCCGAAGTATTTTAATCATTTAATATAGGAACCTATAAAACACATAATGTGAATATATTACTCGCGAAAAAAAACTGCGCTTATTATACAATACGCTAAACATGTAGCACATTGCAATTTTTCGCCAAGGCCAAAAATAAAGAAAGTTAAGACAAAAATAAATAAACTATCATAGTCATGAAAGATCGGGGCCTTGAGATTAAGGAAAAAATTGTTTCGTAGTAATTTCTCAGACCAGTATTATTAGATAAATTATTTAGTGCGACACATCTTCACCTGGGTGCCCAAAGTTCGAAGCGCCCTCTAGGCAACACAAAATTTTCTCGCGAAATATAACGCCTTAATAACTACTTCGCATATTCACATATACCTGCACAATTTTTTTTAGTGTGATCGGAGATGGTCGAAAACTGACCTGGTACACTTGATATGGAATGACCCATATATATATATGTATATATATATTGTAAGGAATTAGACACAGAGACAGCACCCGTTCCTGGGCCGGCTGTTCTTCATCTCCCCTCGTCTTCCTCCGCCTTCCTCTAGCTGGCCTCGTGCTAGCTGAGCCCGAGCCCCAGTGCCACTCTTAGTCATCACACTCGGCCACGCTGCAAGTGTAGGATTCTGCCGGAAATGTCATGTAGAAAAAAAATGTGTGTGTCAGGCTGCAGCTGGTAGAAGTGCGCAGGTCCTGGACCCTGCGTCGTCATCTGTGGAAATGCCTCTGGAGGACGAAACTGGCTGTGCCATTGTGGTTTGTCTCTCCAACACTGCGACTTGTGTTGTGGTGCTGCCAATGATATTTCTGGAGCGCGACATTGGCTGTGATGCAGCGGTCGTCGCATGCCTAGCAGGCCGTTGTGCCGCCTCAGCCTCACGGTCTGGTCTTTATTTGCGTTTGTGTGCCCAGTCGGCAAACACTTGCGCAACGCAAAATGCGTGCGAGCTCGGACAGGCAGCGTGACGTGATCATCGGAATTCGACATGGCAGTCGCTCCCTCGCTGTCATCGTACTCTTTCGCTCTGCGGCCACTCGGACGAAATATGATGTCTGGTGGCTCCGTACCACGTTTGTACTTGTGACCGGAACCCGATCTCTCGCCGCTATCATTGGAGTTGTTCGACGGCATCGTGTTGCTTTCGTCGAGCCGGTCACGGTCCGCACGAAATGTGGTGAAATCTATAGCGGCTAGAACAGCTTCGTGGTCATCTGCGCGGACTTCAGGTGGTACACCGGTAGTCAGAATGAATTGCTTGGTGTCGTCAGCAGGCTCGCACGCCATGTAGTCGGAATGGTCGTTGCCGGCTCCGTCTGCCTGGGGCGCATCGATAGGCCTGGCCATGCTAGCGTCAGAAGATCTTGAAGAAGCGGGCAGATGTTCGGAGAATATGACATCGATTGCCTTGGCTTCTGCGAGCGGTTCACTCGCCCACTCGGCCAATGACTGCCGTGAAGTCTGCAGATATGGCAGTGACTGCTCCGAGAAGATCTTCCTGTTATCTGCGGGCAGGTCGGATTGTGGTAGTGAAACGTCCATCTGGTTGACCAAATTCTTTACGAACTCAGATTTCTGGAACGGGAGGAGTGCAGGTGGTGGTAGCTCCTTATTTTCAAGCAAAAATAAGCTTGGGGTCCGCGATTCCGACAACTGCGACTTGGAGGTGATAGTGGTCTCAGGCAAGAAAGCTTGGGAAGTGGGTCCCGACGCGGAATCCGAGACCTGAACCACGAAGCCCACCTTACAGCCTGCTTCTGTGTCTCCCACGTGGCATTCCGCCAAGGGGTCTTTAGAGGTGTTGCAGGACACAGCTGCACAGTCGGAATGGTTGCCTGTGTATGCGTCGTCAGAGTGGCGCCCTTCACGAGACCCGTCTTCTGTAGTGGTCTGATTGGACTCGCTCGTGGAGTAAGAAATCCTGCCGAAAGCAGCAATCAGGGCTGCACTCCATTCTGCCCAAGAATGCTGCCTCACGCCTTCATACCGGTGCCACGCCGCTGCACCTGCACGAAGGCGGTCAACTGCCACGGACCATTTCTGAGGCTCCGTCCAGGCCTCGCGCACTGCTAGAGCGTTGATGGTTGCCACCCAACTGTCGGCGTCGTTCTGGAACCCGTGGAATTCCGGAAGTTCGCAGACAGCCGTTGATGGTGGGGCGGCAGCTGAAAATGCGCAGATCTTCAACGCGAAGCAGCCCAGCTGGGATGAGACTACAAATAACTGCGCGAAAAAACTGGCACAAGGAAGAGACACGCACAAGCGCAGACTAGCAACTGAAAGTTTATTCAAGGAAACACACATATAAAGAACAAGAAAGAAAGAAAACCACGTGAACGATTAGAGGTTGGCAGCTAGGTAATCAATCTCTAGTTTGTGCAATGTAACCGATGGCCTAGCAACGCACATATCACCATACTTGTGGATGAAAAACGCCTCGGCAACTTCTCGCGCTGTCCTATCTCTATGCCGGGTTAACACCTTTGTTTGATGCAATAACGGGTGACATTTGCAATCTTTACAATGCAAGCACAAATTCGACGAAGGCTGGGCTTTCAGTGATGCCCTGTGGTCCATTAAACGATTATTCAGACACCTCCCGGTTTGGCCGATATAACACTTTCCGCAAGACAAGGGAATAAGGTACACAACGCCCTTTCCACATTCCACCATCCCATCCCGGTGCTTAACTTCACAGTCACTCCACTTTTTTCCTTTACCTTCAACTATCCTATCTACTATTGCGCAGACGCGACCCAACTTATTCCTTGAAGAAAAAACCACCTTAACACCAAAACGACTTCCCACCTTTTTTCATGCGGTGAGAGAACGCATGAAGATACGGAATGCAAGTAATGGGTGTATCTTTATCACTGGACACCCTGTTGCCAACGTCCTTTCCTTCCTGCTTCAGTTTTATTAATAACCTTTCACTAAGAGAGGCCAAATTTCCTTCCGGAAAGTTTGATAGCCTAAGCCTGCTCAGCTGGTTATCAAATAAGTTGGGTCGCGTCTGCGCAATAGTAGATAGGATAGTTGAAGGTAAAGGAAAAAAGTGGAGTGACTGTGAAGTTAAGCACCGGGATGGGATGGTGGAATGTGGAAAGGGCGTTGTGTACCTTATTCCCTTGTCTTGCGGAAAGTGTTATATCGGCCAAACCGCGGGAGGTGTCTGAATAATCGTTTAATGGACCACAGGGCATCACTGAAAGCCCAGCCTTCGTCGAATTTGTGCTTGCATTGTAAAGATTGCAAATGTCACCCGTTATTGCATCAAACAAAGGTGTTAACCCGGCATAGAGATAGGACAGCGCGAGAAGTTGCCGAGGCGTTTTTCATCCACAAGTATGGTGATATGTGCGTTGCTAGGCCATCGGTTACATTGCACAAACTAGAGATTGATTACCTAGCTGCCAACCTCTAATCGTTCACGTGGTTTTCTTTCTTTCTTGTTCTTTATATGTGTGTTTCCTTGAATAAACTTTCAGTTGCTAGTCTGCGCTTGTGCGTGTCTCTTCCTTGTGCCAGTTTTTTCGCGCAGTTATTTGTAGTCATGAATTACCAACTCGCCCAGCGATCCATTCTTCTGGGATGAGAGCTGCATCAGAGTAGACCGCAGCTCCCTTCGTTGCTCGGGTGCGCTGGCCTTATGAGGCGGCTATCTCCAGCATGGCGTCGATGGCGCACAATTCCGGCACGATAGCAGGAAACAGCGCAGAGCTCGACGCTTTCAAAGCGCTGACCGTGACGCGGAGACGCTCGATGATACGGGAAGGCGCGGCGGCTTTTTCAGGTGGTCCGTACGCGGAGCCCTGAACAGCGTTCCCGGGTAACAGGAGGTCGCGCGCTGTCTTGGCGGCGTTGGGGTATGCCAAGGAAGCCTGAACGGCGTCCCTTGGATGCTCACCCGTTAGGAGAGTATCGGGCACGGGATCCGTATAACGGGGAGCGTACGCGACGTTCCCGAACGGCAGGAGCCCATGCACCTTCTCAGACGAAGGTGGTAGCCAGGTTCCTCTCAGGTCGTACCCTGAAATCACCGGAGAGGCATTGACGCCGTCCGCGGATGATTCATTGGGTAACTGCAGCGGTCGGGTCGTGGAGTCCATGATCGAGGAAGCGTGGACGGCGTTCCTGGATGGAGAGACCCGCGCTGCCGACGACCCGCGAGGACACGTACAGGTGGCTACAGCCGTAAGGTTCAGATGTCGGACTGCGCCATTGTAAGGAATTAGACACGGAGACAGCACCCGTTCGTGGGCCGGCTGTTCTTGTTCTTGTTCTTGTTAACATTTCACTGTGGCTCACACCCACTGTGGGGGGATTGGCCAAGAATTGAGTGGTCTTATAAACTGTCACGGAAGTTTAGAATAAATGAGGTTATAGAATCAAAACCTTATAAATTTTATATGAAATTTTGATAGTCGCTCAAATGGAAACAAAAAAAATAAATAAATAAATAATAAGAATAAAATAAAAGTAATAATAATACTTTTTTATTAGTAACAGACAAATTAAATCAGCGCCCTATTTTCCATTTGCAAAAAAAAATATGTTGTGCATGTATCGAGACAGAAGGATAATAATATAGATTAGCTAGTTAATCGATTGGTTGCATTGATGTAATTCCTCACAGCCACACAAACCTTCGCACTGAAAAACCCAGATATAGAGGCTCCAAGAGACAAAATCACGGGCACAGATAAATTAATATCAATCGCACGTAAAGGTTTTTTCTAGGTGGGTGGTTCGAGCTGTAATAAATCGCCTACAGGTCAAAAAAGAAATGGTCGATAGTTTCCAGCTCACCACAGAATGCGCACAATGGAGAAGGTGCCTGACCAGACCTGTGTTGGTAAAAATTTAGTTTCGGCACCCGACAGCGCAGCCTCGTAATTGACACTTCTAGATTACGTGTTTCACAAGAGGATCTCCGCCAGGGATATAATAGGTGCCGATATTCGGTGGAATTCGTCAGTGATGTGCCTGCAAGGCCTTCCATATAGTTACGCCTGCGAAATCGCGCAGCCGTCACATAAGCGGACGGTGGAAGACACGGTAAAATTGGCCCACTTATTGACGATTTTGCTAGGGAATCGGCCATTTCATTTAGGAACAACCCTTTGTGTCCAGGCACCCAAACTAACCAAACTTTTCTCAAATGCGTGGGTATTAATGCACTAAATGCCTTTATTACTTGCGAGTGAGCACCAGCAGAAAGTGCAGCGCAGAGAGATAGAGAATCTGTTATTATAACGGCAGATGTGATTTCTGTGTTTAACTTTCGCAAAGCGAGCACCACTGCCAGAAATTCAGCCACAAACACGGGTATAAAATCAGGTAGTCGAAGGGAATATGACCAAGCCAAGTTGGGGCTAAATATACCAACACCTGACTTTTCGTCACACTGTGGTGCATCTGTAGCGATAATAACCTTTGTTTTGATGATCTCCAAGTGTTCTTGTAATAAACCATCTAGAGTATTACGGGGCAGTAATTTTGCATTATTAGGGAAGATGTCGTCAAATTGGATATCCACAGAGTGCGAATTATAACTAGTCGGGGTTATGTCGCTGATACGTACATTCAGCGGGTCCAGTAAACGTTGTACAAATATGATTTGGGGTGTGTGAAATCGCGGCCATCTAGCACCGAAAAATAATTCCGGAGTGGAAATAAAAGCTGTTTCCGATCGGCGTAGCGGTGACTCGTATATTCTTAAGAATGTCTCAACGGTCAAAATTCGAAACCTGCAGGAAAGAGGGGGGAACTGTTGATTCTAGGTATAAAACACAGTTAGAAACCGTTTTAGGAAGGCCAAGCCATAAGCGTAGTGCTTCTCTTTCTAAAAGGATTAGAGGCCGGATTTTGTATGCTGGAACACCAGAGAAAAGCACACAACCGAATTCCAAAATGGGACGAACGTACATTCGATATATCATTACTAGAGTGTCCCTTCTCATACCTATGCGGTAGTTGCTTATCCTACGTAGAATGCCAACGGCACGCGCACCTTTTCCAGCTATATATTCGATGTGTTGTCGCCAGTTAAGAGGTGTATTATAAATTACCCCAAGGTATTTAATAGACTCCACCTGAGGTATGTCCTCATAATGATAACACAATGAGATGTTCACGGGGTATTGCAGGGGGAAGACAAGAAGGGCACATTTCCTCGGTTTCAGTAAAAAGTGATTGTCATCGAGCCAGTTCTCCAGGGTGTTAAGGTAAGACTGAAGCCGTTCATATAGGGTCTGAATGTTATCTGCCGTTGCAAAGAACGCGATATCGTCAGCATACACATAAGTTGTTATTTCCTGGTGACGTGGAATGGTGCTCATTAGTACATTAAATAATACCGGAGAAAGCACTGAGCCTTGCGGTACTCCTCTCGTTTGTGTGTGAATAGTAGATGAGAAGCCGCCTTTAAAAGAATAAAACTTCCTGTCCACAAGGAATTGGTGAATCCACGCTACTATGTATGCCGGAAAATCGAGGGATTTCAATCGATCTATCAAAATGTCATGCTCTACGGTATCATATGCTTTAGCGATGTCCAACGTAACTAAGGCCGCATATTTGTTGTGCTGTCGTGCTAATTGTATACGACTTTCTAAATCAACATGAGCATTCCATATTGAACAACCATCCCTGAACCCAATTTGACAGGGGCTTAGAATTGACCTCTCGTCAATAAATCTATTGATTCGAGTATGGATAATTCTTTCAATCAATTTCACTAGATTTGACGTCAAGGCGATTGGCCTTATGTTATCCAGAATGTACCCCCCCGTCTTGTTTCTTTAGCAACATTATAATTTTAGCAAGTTTCCATTATAGCGGTATCCATGAGTTTTTTAACGAATAATTCACAAGGTCTAACAGTAAATTAGGCGATTCGTGAAGTAAAACTTTTAACATTGAATTCGTAATGCCATCTGGTCCAGGGGCCGTCTTCGGTAAACATAATACCGTCTCAGTCAATTTAGATAAAGAAATTTCCGTAAATTCATGCGAAGATACCGGCATGTTGCGAGTAGCCGAGAGGTTTGTACTAAAGCGACGTTCTAAACCTTTGGCTATCTCTTCCAGCGAGGCATTCATTTCTTGTGGCGTCAAGATACATGACTCTAATGTTAAAGGTGTTGGCAGTACTTTTCTTGTCCGTAGATATGCAAACAAAGCACGCTTATTGTTTGATTTAGAAAGATAATCGTAATGCCGACTGTCATATTCTTCTTTCGCTTGCTTAACAGTGCGCTTAAATACTCCAGCAAAAAACTGATAATAATAATATCTGGGGTTTTACGTCCCAAAACCACGATATGATTATGAGAGACGCCGTAGTGGAGGGCTCCGGAAATTTTGACCATCTGGTGTTCTTTAACGTGCACTGACATCGCACAGTACACGGGCCTCTGCCATTTCGTCTCCATCGAAATGCGACCGCCGCGGCCGGGATCGAACCCGCGACCTTCGGGTCAGCAGCCGAGCACCGTAGCCACTGTTCCACCGAGGCGGACTAGCAAAAAAAAACTGATAGTCTTTCCAATTTGTTGGGCATTGATTATGGAGAAGTTTTTTCCAAGCGGCTTTTCGTATTCTGTAATCGCGCGTGCATTCGTCGTTCCACCAACGAGAGGAGGACCGTTTACTCGATGGAATAACGAACTCTGAATTTTCCGAGATTCCTCTAGTATGGATCCAATCTTAGATGCAACTTCCTGACCACTGGCATTCTGAAGTTTTGCAATGGCAGAACGCAGACAGGTTTGAAATTTTCTATGGTTGACATATACGCGTGTTGTCTGATCTAAAGTTGTTATTGGGCATGAAATATCAAAAACTACCGGGAGGTGGTCGCGGTTAGTTGCATCGTCAACCACGGACCATGACAAAACCTTGATCGCATTGGTGCAAAACGTTAAATCTCGCACTGAGCGAGTCTGACCCCGAACGAATGTTATATGCCCTTTATTCACACACGAGAAATTTTTGTCAATAATCCACTCCCATAGGCGCCTACCACACAAATCTGTCTTTATCCCCCCAAGACAAATGATGACAAATGATGCGAATTAAAGCCACCTGTGAGCACTATTTCCTTCCTACAGGCTGCCAAAACGCTGTCAAGGTGGCTCGTACTTTGCACACCAGTGGGGGAAATAACAATTTATGATTGAAAAAGGGTGGTAACCTGGAAGACACAAATCTAGTGCTAAAAGTTCACAATCAGAGTCCGACATTCTGAAACAGATTTTCGCCCTATGACATAATTTACTTGATACAAGTATCATTAAACCACCACCACGTGTTTGACGATCTAATCGAAAAGTACGAAAACCTGTAAAATAAAAATTTTTATCGGGTGTAAGCCAAGTTTCTTGGAGAATTATAATATCAGGGTTAAGTTGGATGAAAGGTAATTTAAGTCGGTTGAGGCTGAGAATATAGAACGGCAGTTCCACTGAAGTACCCTCAGCTGACCAATGGTGCTGAGCGCACCGCAGAGGCGCCTGCCGCGACCTTTTTGCTATCATTACTGACAAGCGACGATTCATTCTTTTTAGTTTTTGACTTTAGGTCCGCAGAAATAGGGGATCTTGTACGTTTATGAGCTCGGACATCAATTTCCATATCTGTGGTATTACTTGTGCTTGGTTGAGGTGTATAACTGTCTGTCTGCACCTGTGAAACAGGCTGCTTAGCCTTCTCTACAGTTTTGGAAAATTTGTCTAGCACTACGCTATGTAGTTGAGTTGCGTCAATGGTGATATCTGATCGTTGAGATGCTGTAGTAGCCTGCACTCCGTGCATCATCTGATTTGAAATGATTTGGATCAAACAGTCGGAGATGTTGGCTATTAATTTATTCATGGCCTTAGCCACTGCCTTTTCCACAGCAGATTCAATTGTCTGTGATAGGTTGGAGTCTAGACTGGGAGTGTGACGAGCTGCTGCACCAGAATATCCAAAAGCCCTGTCCTTAACCATATCAATAGCTTCCCTGCGCGAACAGCGGCGGCGGTCAATTATCTCTAGAATTTGTATTTCCTGGGCACGACCAGAGCAATCATTGTAGTCTGCGGAGTGACTCCCTCCACAAAGACAGCACTTTTCTGATGTTGCGGAGCATTCACTTGAGGAATGGCTTTCTCCGCAGGTGCGGCAGCGAAGATTGGATTTGCATCCTCCCGCACTGTGGCCGAATCTCCAGCAGTTTTTACATTGGATTGGACGGGAAGTGAGGGGCTCTACGCGAAAGATCAGAGGCCATAGCTTTATCTCTGACGGGCATGTTGTGCCCACAAATGTCGCAATGACAGATTCAGTTGGGATCCTCTCGTTGTTAACCAGGCGATTGCATCGGTAAATAGAAATGACGCCTGCTCCGGAAAGCCTGTCTAGAGTCTCAGCTGGACTTAAATTGGAGTCGACGCCCCGCACGAGGCCTTTAGTACATGCAAGGTGAGGCGGAATCAAAGCACTCACCGGAGTTGAAGCAAACGAAGTACATTTAAGCAGATCCTGCACACAGGTCTGGTCCGGTGACCTACACACTATCCCACCTCGTCCGAATTGGCGCACGTCGGTGATGGTCTGGAAATGGTTTGATGTGCCTTTTAGTTCCTTCTGGACAGCCTGAGGGTTCGTGAGACTGATGAAACCTCCATTCGTAGGCACCAGTGCCACGGGAATGCTGCTGACACCACTGCGGAAAAACAAATCTAACGGCAGTTCATTAGCTGGCAATGACGCTGACCAGGCGGATCGCGCCTGAACAGGAGAATTGGTCGACATCAGCACAACAGATTAGGGTAAATTCAAAAGCAGATAATCAACTAGAGACTCAAAAACAAAAGCTCAAAGCTAAAACCACTCAATACTCAGCCAACAACACCACAGCAGGCCAGCGTTCGAACTTCGGTTCGTCTTCCTCTAGCTGGCCTCGTGCTAGCTGAGCCCGAGCCCCAGTGCCACTCTTAGTCATCACAATATATATATATATGAGTGTGTTTGTGTGTGTGTGTGTGTGTGTGTAAGCAACAATGAAAAATACGTAACGAAGAAATATTTTCCGACGCGGGGGAATCGAACGGGCAACCTCTGCTCCGCAGCGCGCGGCGTTAACCGCTCGGCCACAGAAGCGCACGTCCTTCAGCATACTAACGGCGAGTTATTTATATACACCATTTACCGCTGGCGGTACGCTGATCTCGGGGGATATATCAATATCAGCCTGTTCTCTGCATTACCAGCAAGATGGCTCGAAGGGCGCGCTCGGTGCCCCGCTCGTTGTGATGCGTTCGCTCGTCAACGTGCACTTTGCCTAATGGGACGTGGTCGCCCGTGCGCGCGCGCTTATCTCATGACGCGCAGTTTGTACTTCGTCTGCTTTCGCCGGAAAGATTGCGTTTAGGTTACAGAGCGCACAAAGGTCACTTCGCTCTCTGCAGAGTTCGCGAAAGGAGCGCGCTGTTCAAACACTGTGAAATAACAACTGTGACACTTGCTAGTTCGCGCTCGTCCTGTGTGTACCTGTGCGTACGTTTCGTGCGTCCATTGTGTTTGAGCAGTGCGTTAAGTGTCGAGCGGTGAAGTTGTTAGTTCGCGCTCGTCCTATGTGTGTTCTTTTCGTGCGTCCTTTGTTCTTGAGCAGCGCGCTGCACGTTTCGATCTGCTTGCCGTTCTTCGCGTGACATTCCAATTTGTTGCTATCGTATTCATTGCTTCGCCCTCGTGGCGAAACTGTGACTTTTTGATGTCGTCTGATCATCGGCCGCTGAGTACTAGAAAAAACACGAGCGGAATCGTCGTGACATGCCCTGGTGAATTTGAGTGTTCCGCAATCGCCTCCTTCGCTACAAGTGGCGCTGGCTAACAATCCCAGAGATCAAAAACGCACAGAAATATCCAGCGAAGCATATAAGGGAGCACCCTCAGTTGTAGCTCAATCGGTAGAGCATCGGTCCCGTAATTCGAAGGTTGCGAATTAGCATTCTACCGACGGAAGGGGCGCTTTTTCGTGCGCTGTAATTCATTTAAATTTATGCCCCAATTAGTGCACCTTCAGTTAAGAACAACAAATATGTCCCCTATGCTTTGCTTGGCTTAATTATCCGTTGGTGTCATTTGGTTCTGTCCCCTTCTTTCGCTCGAACAAGAAATTATTAGCTCCTGATTTTAGTGGGGACACTTCATAGCCCCACTTATGCGAAATACTCCTCCCCCCCTTTTCCTTTTTGTGTTTGTCATGGGCAGTACTCAATTTTCTCCTAAGTGCACTGTACTGCGAGAAAATGTACGTTCTTCAACGCGCACGTCTATCAGCCGTTAATTACTCGTCTTCAGTAGCACGGAAAGTCGAGCTAGTTGGTAGGAATGCATATTTGAATAGCGCAAAAAAACACGGACACAGGCGAGAAAGACGATACAGGCGCTAACTTTCAACTGACGTTTATTCGTGTATATATCTATTTGTTGTCTTTCCGAATAAACGTCAGTTGAAAGTTAGCGCCTGTATCGTCTTTCTCGCCTGTGTCCGTGTTTTTTTGCGCTATTCAAATATGTACTCGTCTTCAGACTGGCCGCTCAGTTCGCGGTGCGCTCGCAGCAGTCCGCTAAAGCCAGTGCACAAGGCACTTACTTTTAACGCGATAGCGTTAAAGAGCTCGTTTCGCAGAAATTCCAGCGTCGGCGTCGGTGTCGGCGTCGGTGGTTGTGAGCGAAAAATCATCATCTTGTCCGTGACCGAAAAATCGAGAAATATGCAAATAAAATAAATAATAACAATTTCCGGGTCCGAGTGAGGATCGAACCTTAGGCCGTCTGCGTGGAAAGCATGTGTTCTACCACAGAGCCACGCGTCTGCTTTGAAACACAGCAAAAATAACATCCTCTGCTTGGAAATGCAAAGATGCAAATAAAATAAATAATAAAAATTTCCGGGTCCTAGTGAGTATCGAACCCAAGCCGTCTGCGTGGCAAGCCGCTGTTCTACCACACAGCCACGCGTCTGCTTGGAAATACAGCAAAAATAACTTCGTCTGCTTGGAAATGTAGTGAAAATAACTTTCATGCTTTACAAACACACGCGTCCTGTATACAGGCGTTACAATACAACATGTAATATCGCAGTAATATTGCGTGGTACAAGCGCGCATTTCCATCGGGCGTCAGAACATGTGAATATCACTACGACATTGTGGTGTAAAGCCAGCCACCCATTACAAAAGGCACACACGTTACTGCGCGTATTCCCTTAAGACCCCGCAGTGGGCACATAGCAAGTTCGAAAACATTTCACGCGCATAATTGCTCATGGTTTAAAGCATGCTGCCCATTACATAATATGCACTAAGTCCTTGAAGTATACGCACTAGGGACAGGATATCGCTATCGCGTTCAACTCTTAAAGACGAACCTTAAGGGTCCCCCCATTTTTTTTTTTCTGTTTTGTTGAGCAGATTTATTTTGTCAGCACGGATGTGGCAAAACGTTGCTCTCGGCAGCCTCGAAGGACCCCCCTCTACTTCAACGTACATATGGGGAGAGATAACCTGACTAGGTGTAGCTAGCGTGCGCGAAGTTCTTTAAAAGCCCCACCCTGTATTTTTTATGCCAGCGGCACTTTATGTCGTGACCAGCCATACGGACAAGCCGCCAAAGTCTCTTTTTCTGTCCGATCTGACAAACTAATTAGCAGTCAATAATTAGCCGTGTTTAATCAATGTTATGCATTATATTTGTTGATACAAATGCTTGAAAGTGCCAATTAAAACGTCTTCTTTTTTTCATGTTCTTTTTTTCCTTCTTTTTCTTTTGTCTTCCTCTTTCTCTCTCTCTCTTTCTTTCCGTACGGTACGTTGACTTTTGGCTAGCATTATTTATGAGCAACTAAAGCTCGCAATAAAGTGAAGGACGGGGAAACCAAGGAAGGAAAGGTGGGGAGGTCAACCAGGTGCGCGTCCGGCTTACTATCTTACGCAGATGACTCCCTTCTGAAGGTGGGCTGTAACTAAGTGCCCCAATGGCCACGGCAAGTCGCTAGCAATTGACTCTTCTGTCGTCACTGGTGCCAACTTTCGTAATGACAACACCAGGCGGCATTGTAAATGAATATGACTATTGTTGCTATCTAGTATTGACGTGGCCGTACCACTAATAATGAATCAATGTAGGTGTTGGTGGACATGTTGGGGTGCCATTTAGTCTCTTAACGCACAAATTACGCAAGGACCAATATAAAGGAGACGATCGCTTCGTCTACGCCGTTGTATATAATAGTACTTGTGTAGTTATGCGCTAAAAAAGATTAAATGCTGCTAATGAGAGCGTGAATGAAGAGTACTAGCGCTTGATGGCTTTGACGACGACTGCTGGCATTTCACGCTCCTTGGTACCCCATATTTTAAACGCTAAGCGTTTGTAGGTGAATCAAAAGCACTTTCACCGTGTCTATCTATCTAATCTCCTACGTATGTGCTCTGGTGGTCGTTTCGAAAGCTTGCTATGCATCGCAATCTTCATGGTGTGACAAGAGTTTATGACAATCACGTATGATAGGTCATTAAGGGAACAGCGGGACATGCATGTCGTGTGTGTCACAACAAAAACGACAGGACGCCATCGTAATGTCACGGTGGTCATTTCATTGCCTAGGGATATACTATAATGCGCATAGTATTACGTGCGCGTATGACAAACATGAATGACAGGTCATGACACGAGCGGAATGCATACGTCGGAAAGCCGTCGTGATCCTTTATAGTACATGTACCAGGATATGCATGCATGCTTGAAAAATGTGAATGACGCGCCATAACCTGAATTGCATGACATGCATGCCTTGTATGTCATGACACGAATGACAAGACATCATGGTATCATGGCTTTGGTTGGGATATCCGAATATACCTGACGTAACATAAGTGAAATGGCATACGTGCCATGACACTTACCGTAGTTACCCTCATAATTCTAGTGCCTGTTGGCCAATTGTCGATAGCGCTGGCTAGAGCTGCGTAGTGTTGGGATACTATTGGCTGGCACTGGCCAATGTTGGCTAAGTGCTTGCTAGTGGTGGCTAGATGTTGACAAGTATTGACTACTACGTGCCAATTTTATGTAGTAGGGGCTAATGTTCGTAAACTATTGGGTAGCACTGGACAGTGCTGGCTGTGAGTTTGAGTTGGACTGTACTGAGTAATGTTGGATAGTGTCCATTATCACTGACGAATGTTCGTCAGGGATCCCCTGCAAAAATTTTTGAGCACAGCCAGAAAACGCTGCCCATCAGTAGTCAAGGCTCCTGTGAACATTTGAGCCTAGTATTATTGCGCTGCACACCGCAAGAAATTTTCTGTTCCGTTTCAAAGACGGTCAACAATCACTCGCTCTGCTCTAGGCAAACTACAGAGACAAGGCTACAGGCTACGTGATCGTGGGGATGGATCCATATTCATTGACTGGTTTCACTCTCGCGAAAACATCCTCGGTATTGTTTGTTTCGAGTTGAAAGAGCAAAAAAGAAAAAAAAAGAAAACACATGCATGTCTCTATCTTCATACACACCGAAAGAGTTACTATCTTAGTACTTCCGGTCTCGATCAGCGGTCGTCTGCTCATTGTTTTGTTTTTCCTATGTTCATGCGAGGCGGCACGCTGCGTACTATATACACCCGTGCCAGACACTACGTGCCTGTGTCCGTCACTTGTCTTTTACTGAGCCCTTTGCGACAGTACTTACACATGCACCTCATTGTTTATAGAACCACCGGTACACTTGCCACTGCATACTTTCTCTTTCACGCGCATCGCGAGCGAGACGCCTTACAAGACATCGCTTCGGGTTTAATTCGCTTCAAAATGTACCATCTGGATTTCGCTACTTTCCGTCAGTCAAGTTGACGCAGGACAAAGCCGGTGCGTCCGTCCTCATCCCGGATGTGTGCTAGCATGTTCAAAGAAAAAAGAAGACAAAATGCTCAAAGTCATGTCGCGCTGACGTAGCTTCCTGCCCCTTTGTCATCCGTCCATGTGTAGCTTTCAGTGCGCTTGTTTGGACGAAAGAGGAAAAAAATCGCTTAAACGTTCGACGAACCCCCCTCTAACTCCACTCTTACTTGACGGATTAGAAGTTGCAACAAGCGAACTCTGAAGCGTTAAACCCTGACATTGAGTTCAATCGATGATTAGGTACATGGATCAGTGTTGTAGGGGCCTCGTTAACTGTCGGTTAGTATTGCATGTTGTTATATGTATTGATCGCCAACGTTGGCCACAATCGCTTGGCTATCCGCTCTTATATCAATGTGACGAATATGACATGCATTCTGTGACTACGCCGCTTACAGTCAAGCGTTGCTCGATACGAGCGCCGTCTATCAATGCCACGTCAGCGCGCAGGAGCGTACATTCCTGCCCAATGTAAATGTCCCCTGCGCTTGAACGCAAGTGCCGACGTTAGGTCAGGATAAAAGCGACCCTTTAGCCGTCACACTTTATCGAAATGCTAAATTGGCCCGCGCCACGCACACAGCTGTTCAACTTGCACAAACATGTCGATTTGTCTAGCAACGCGTGGCTCAATGTCAAAAGGGGGAAAGATGGCAATGTTAACCAGGAAGAACTCCGGTGGGCTACCCCGTACTGGGCGAAAGGGTGGTGCGAAAGATTGAAAGAGAAGGAGAGAGTCTGTAACGATACTACAATGTCACTGTCTAAAAGACCAGTCATAACTTATGCTCACTGACAAACGGCGTTCAGCATTAACTTTGTTAATTAAGGAACTTTCGTCACTGTCTGGTATTAGACAATTGATGTCATCCGCGTAAAGTCTCGCAGTAGCATTGACTATAGCTCCGAGTGTTCAGCTCGCGGCTCTCACATAGTATAGAAGCTCTAAATCGTCACCATTTCTTCTAAACGAAATTTCACGCTTGGCATAGAAAAAAAAGATTGCGTGCTCTTTTGCTAACATCATTTCCTTTCCGACGCATGCGTGCATGTCTTTCTCAACTTCCCTGCTTCATAGTATATCGCAAAATCGAAACAGCTACGCTCCAATTTCGCATTACGGAGTATTGTAATCGTCGGTTCATTTATAAAATTGAAATATAGAAGGTTTAGGTGAATAACGATGAAAAGCGAACCCACATCTTCCTCAACACGCGTGTAGTGCTTTATCCATTAGCCTACCATGGCGACCATCATCCCGTCCACTTTCCTTCGTATTTGTGTATGTGTATACGTGATGAGCCCCGGCATTGTATAGCCAGCGCCGTTCTCTGCCAGCCGATGAACGTCCGGCTGCATTGGTCGGAAGCTTCGTTAGATGCATAGCGTTATGCGGTCTAAGTAGCACTGAATATCGTAATTTATATATTCCGTATCTTTGAAAGTTAGCAATATCGGAAGTGACAAAGCGTGAGCTCTGCAGCTACCCCGGGATGCCTACACATGAAGAACATACAATTGGAAAGCACAGTACGGCTGCCCATTTTATTTTTTTATTTTTTTTTTGTCGTTGTTTACTTCATTTTTATTTTCGGCGAGCTTACGCCCGACCTTCTCCGGAGCTCCGCGTTCATGTAAACTCTGATTGCCTCGTCATCCCCAGGTCGAGCGCAGCCGTTTTCTCTCAATGTCACCGGGACACGCCGAGTATCGGCCGCGTATCATATGCCGTCCGTCGATGTCCTTCCCACAGTTTTTATTCCCCGTTCGCCCTCGGCGCGTTGAATGGGAACCGGGTCGGGCGCGATATCGATGTTTTACCGAAACGCGGACAGCCCGTGGTCGGCCTCGGCGCGGATGAGAATAGCGCTCGGGTGGATCAGTGGCCAGTTCATGGCCATCGCAAATGGCATGCATCCAAGAGAACGAGGAGGTGAGCGCGGCCTTAAGTGGGCCTGGGATCGAGTCGGCCAAGAACGACTCTTTGTTCCGGGCCACGGTTGCACTTAGCGAAATTAGGGCTTCGCCGCCGTACACGCATCGCGCCGACGCGAAGAGAAACAAGGGTCCTGTGTGCTTTCCGCGAGCCACGCTGGCCGGACCGCGCGATGTTAGGGAGGGGAAGCCTAACCAAGAGCGGAAACTCGCCTACCTTCGGATCGATTGAGCGGGGTGCGGAGCGAGCTTCGTTTGCTGTTGCTGATCTATTATGCAGTGATACGGCCGCCTGCCTCTCCGTTGTTCGCTTCATTACCGAGGATTGAGACTCCGCGCTCGCGCCGCGATCGCCTCGGCCGCCTCCGAAGCCACGCCGCACCCCCCGAAAGCGTCAGCTGCGCTTTCAACGAACGCCCCTACGAGGTCTTGCAGTTTAACGATGCCGGCGCTGAAAGCCGCGGGTCGCGGTGGAATCTCGCCGGAAGGTGAAAAAGAAGCACGCACGCAAGACAGCTCGTATATACGTAACAACGTCACGACGCCTAAGGATCCTTCTTTGTTTTGTTCCGTTGCGCTACAAAAATCTCATTCTCTAACTGAGTGTTGCTGCAGCGGTTACTTCCAAATGCGCGAGGAAATTTTCTAGACAGAATTCTGAACACGAAGGATTTATTCAGCTAGCAAAGGTCAAGGTCGTTCATGATATTTTGCCATTGTAAATCACCTATTTCTTTTATTTTTGTGCTGAAAATGACGTTGGGAGTATAATGTACGATACAGTTAAATATGCGTTATTGGAAAATAAACGGTATTTCTTAACTAATACGTAAATGTTTGACGTCAAGGGCATAAAAGATTAGTCGAAGTTCCACCCCTTAATAGCGTATACACTGTTAATTATGCTGGCAGCATAACTGAACTTGCGGCAGTACAACGAAAAGCACCTGCTGTCCGAGTTCTCTTTCTTTAGTCCGAGTTGTTATGCTATTTCAAATCCCGAAAGCTCGGTACGCGACCGTTTTTGCATCTGGAGGTGGTCTCATAGACGGGGAATCGAAACCTCAACGTACTGCTGTGAAGCAGAATGCCGCAGCCACTTAGTCACCGCGATGTGTACCTCTCTCGGTAAAACACTATACAGCAAAAGCAGTGAAGGCGCCTTAAGTGAACGACACTTTATAACAGCTAACAAAGAGTAGTAGATCTGATCATGCGAACACGTTTCAGCAGACAAATACTGGAAGCGGTGCCCTGTAAGATCAATGGCTGATGCGGCTGCCTCAACGCCCCTTCACGTCCCACCTAAAAAGAACAAAAAAGTGAAACTTCATAATCCCGTTGACTTCGTTGCGAAAAAGTAAAACTTCATAGTCCCGATGACACATTAACTTAACGTCTTTGAAGGAACGACATTCTAGTATACATGAAAAAGGCTTCAGCTCGCCGTGGCATAAATACTAGGGAATTGCCCTCTGGACATTTCCTACATGTGGTTTTATTGAATTCAATGCTTTTTATAGCTTTCAGCGAAAACCGAAAGTTCGAAACTTCACTTCAGCGCCTGAGCCTTGTTCCTGTCAATGCAGGATATGCATTTCATACAGGATAAATAAGTCTTGTTAATTTACCAGGTGCTTTAATTTCATGTTAACGGAACATCTTCAATCGCCTGCGGCATTTAGTATACCAGTAGTCTAATCATTGAGTCGGATTATTCAAAGGTACATGAATTAGTTACACTAGAAACTAAAAAAAAATATTCAATGAAGCAATATTCGCCACACCACAGCCTTCGATGATCCTCCACCAACAACGCCGTGCAGTGCTTTACAGGCTAAGCCCAAAAGTTGAGTGGTGCACCACGCTGTGTTCCCTAATCCCGAACAGCATGTATAGGCGCGCATGCGTTGCGGCGCTTGACTCGTCCTTGAAAGCCCGCGCGGCGGGGCCGATGGCAACCGGAGATTTTCATCCCACGCAAGAATTATGAGGTTGACAGTCATGCCGTTTCTAACTGTCCTCGAAGGTGGCGAAAACAGCTGCATAAAACAAGTCGCGCTGTGCATAGTCTGCTAAAGGAAAACTGGCGATGATGCGCAGTTCAGTAGCGGGAAGGCTCTGAAACGGTGTCTGGTGCCGGGTATACCTGTTGCTCGATTGCAATGAAACACGTCGAAATCTGACGCCAGTGGCGTGTACCTATATATATATATATATATATATATATATATATATATATATATATATATATATATATATATATATATATATATATATATATATATATATATATATATATATCCAGCACTGGTCATATATGCGCCGAGCGAAGGCAGTGAGGTGAGACTCGGGTTCTTTAAATTGACATGATGGGCGTCCTGCGTATTATTTTCATCGAGAGTCTGTATTTTACGCATCGAAAAATTCGTCTCCGCTTACGTTTATGAACCACTGTCTCCCATTAGAGCGCAAGGGACTTTGACGTACCACTGTCAGACGGGTACATAGGCATTACATTCTTCTAGCGCGTGTGGCGGCCGCACTTCCCGGCTTTTCAGGCGTCTGCGGCGTGCCGCGTTGCGCGGAGGTTGAGTTGTTAACGTCTTGAAGCGAAGCGATTCGTTCCCGAGCCTCCGCGGTCTCCATCCCCGCCGCACTCGAATAACACGAGCGCGTCGTAATGGTAATGGTGTTCCGTGAAACGCTGTTCGCCGTAGCGCTTAGATGCAGTCATGAAGTCACAAGTCCACGCCCGACAGCTAGCAACATCCTCCGCCTCCTCAAATCTTTGACTTTTTTTTAATTTTTTTTAATTTATGTAGCAAATATTATTTTCGCTCTCGCGATCTGGCACTTTTGATGGGCTGTCTGCAACGTTACGACAGCAGCATTTGGTGACGAGCGCGCAAGACACGCGGTAAGCGCAAGCGTGTGTGCTTCCAATCGTCCATCAACAGAAGACACGTGCTGAGAAAGCAAAAAGAGAAGGCGAGGGTAAAGATGGTCTGTTAATACGTTCCACTTGAATCTTCTCGGCGACGAACGTGCGTACCGCAAACGTCCTAGGTCACGGCAGCCTATACTTAGTGCTGATACTTGCTAGGAAACGCGTAGACTACCGCATACACCAGTGGCTGAATGCAGCGTCTCACAGCCGGGGAAACCATTGTGCGTATAGCGCCCCCCGTGTGTGTAGACTCTCCGAGCGCATTTTCCTTTCAGGATCGGCTAGTGTGTACGTGACAATGGTGTTACGCAAACGCGACATCAATTTGCTTGCTCAGCAGCCTATTGCCGTGACTTATTGCTTCGCTCCTTGGAAGGGTTGCCGTTGGTTGCTACATTGCGCCTAATTGGCTGCTTTTCGACCGTGTCTGGCAATGAAAATTTCAGGTTGGCTCCGTCGCTACTTTATGACTACTTTGAGCTTTTATTTTCTCGCATTTACTACAGTCGGTTACAACCTAAGAATAAATGCAAGCACCGCGCGAAGCCATCGCTTTCCCACGGAGAAAAAAAATTTCCGTAGGTGCCCCATCCAATGGCATTTGCTTATTTCCGCGACGTCAAGCGCTCCGCGTATTACAGTGGGTGATTTTCTTTTACAAATACATGTTCCTGTCGCTGGTTTTCCTCCCAAAAACTTGAACATCCGTGAAATTTTAGCAATGATTCCGACATCACTGCTCGGAGAAACGTAACATTTTAGTAGGGACAACGAACTTTTAATTTACACTAGCAGTGCAAAAGTACTTACGATTAAAACAGAAATACCGAGCACGACTCTGCTGCACCGATGCGTGGAAGGCGCGCCGTATAGTTCTGGGGGCAGAGCTTGTATTTGTTATTTTGGTTGTAACCGATTATAGCCATTTTTCTTATTATTTGCAGACGAAATAGCAAGCAAGTCTAAAAAATAACCATGATTTCCAAGCTGTTCGCTTATGTTAACCGGTGCATTAGTTTCTAATGCTGACCCACGGCGCGTGTTGGCTTGTGAACTTGACAGAAATAGATATCCGCGACAAGATTAAGCTGGACTGTCCTTTTTCAACCAGATTTTGTTATACTTGAAGTTGTATTGGTATTATGGTAGCTCTATTAATCAATTTCTATCTGTGACTTCAAGGAAAAACAGTTTTTTGATAGAAAAACTGCACGCAAGTTCAGTGACTAAGCAAGAGGGAAAAATATTGCACTGTCAATTCTGTGTTTCCTCTCATTCAAAATCGTATTATTATTATTCAATAATAAAAAGCCTCTGTTCATAATATCTCTTCTTTTCGATTTGGCTACAAATGTGGCGTTAAAATTAAATGGCAGGGCTACTTTCACTATTTTCAGTTTGCGTTTCGGCTCCTTTCGAAATCTACCCAGCGGCAACACTGCTGTTTGGGAAGAAGAATAGAACTCTGTTTTGATGAAAAACTAGAATTGTTTGCCTGACTGTCGACCTGTCATATTACTCTATACTTGTGGTGTCCTCTCTCTTTTTCCTTCCTTTGTTTACCCTTGTGCCTTACACCTTTATTTTGGAACTGCCCAACATAGGTACACTGCTGAAATCACATCAACACACACAACCAACAAAATTACATGTAGCCTATATAGCATACTACGTGATGCCGTTGAATGTGTCATCTTAAGTCCCGTAGCCTTCAGATAAGACAAGAAGTGGCCTCCTCTGTGGTCGCAGCTAGACATCCAATGAACTCCTTGCACTTAACTTACCAATTCACAATCAGCGGGGTACGTTAATTCTTTGTTGCGAAGGGTCACGTCATATTAACTTACAGATCGCATGGCGGCATGAATGATTGAATAAAGCGAGATAGGCGAGCGTCCGGAGAAAGGAGGAAATGAAGAAAAAAGTTTTACCGTAACATCGAGTGATAAGCTAGAGTTGCGGTTTCAAAATCTCGCCATTGTTTTGAGTAACCGCCATAACACATCATTTTTATATACAACAGCGCACAAAAACTAGCAAATATAGAAAAGGAAATAACGCACACAACGAGCGCACAAGGATTATCAAAATGAACGATTACTAACTCGTCCAAATTACAGTTCAATCGCTCACTTTTGTCCAGCAGCCTCGTCTATGATATGCATCTGTGATAATTTTGTTTGCTTCCTGTTTAGCCAATTTGCCCCTATTTCATTTACTGGGGGTGCTATCACCCCCTGTAAAGTCGTTTTCGCCTCATGGCACCCGCGCGTTGTAGTTAGTTTAAACACCGCCGAGCCAGAGTTCGCACTATGCTCGCGCTGTGTGCGCTGCGGCCACAGTGGCCCCACCTGGCGGGAGCGAGGTTACGGGGGGCGCATGAGCACTCGCTCTTATGGGATTTGGCGACTCTCGTGGGAGGTCCGTCGGTGCGATACCGCCGCTCTCTCCCGCGGACTCCCGTGGTGAGTCCAACGCATCTCAGCTTAATTTGATTGACGCAACCCCCCAAAAGCAGAAGCAACCTGGGAAGGAGACAATGGGTGTGTGGACGAAGTTACGTAGAGATTTATTGATGTCTGAATAGATATCGCGCATGAGTTTCGAGTGAAATGAATTTGGAGCTTTCTAAGTCTCATTCTCACTTCAGGCATATGTTTTAGAAAAGGCGTTTAGTTTGCTTGTTTATCTTATCCTTGAAATAACTGCAACGCAAAGCCTCCTCTTACATACACCACTCATAACAAGTGGTTATAGTTGACATCAAATTACGTGTTACAAATATTTCCTGTGTAAGGGAAGAGAAACAGAGACAACGCCCGATCGCTTAGCTGGCTGTTCTTATTCTGCTTCGTCGTCCTCTCCTTCACGCTATCCGCCCGCGCGCCCGAACCCCAGTGTCGCTCTTCGTCATCACATCCGTTACAGTTTCCTCATGGAAGGTCCATATTAAGTTGTTGCTTTTTTCTTCAGACGTTAAATATCTTTTACGTGAAAAGATGGGAAGGTATATACAGTGCCGGTTCGGCACTATAAGCTAACAAACAAACAAACGAACGAACGAACAAAACAAACAAACAAACAAACGAAATAAAAACGGTAGTGTTAAATTTCGTTGATGTAGTTGCTTCCTCATCTTCGAAAGAAAATAAGATCGACGAAGATGCCCGCGCCGCATTTGGGTTCACGCTAATTTAAGAGCAAATGAAGATAGGCTTTGCAGATGCAAAAGTTACCGTCCGTTAATCGTGGCTATGCTTTCCATTGAGAGTTGAACTACCGTAATGAACAAGCTGGCAAAGCGTAATCGTAATCACAATCAATCAATCAATCAATCAATTATGCAACATGCCCAGGGGTAACCGCCAGGCCTTTGTGGCGCGCACACACACAAAAATATTACTAATAATACACGATAAAATGCAGACAGTATTCAGGAGAAAATGCGAACAAATAAGAAGAAAAATGTATAAATAAAAAGACAGGACAACATGTCAAAGACAGTAACGAAACACAAGAAATCTAGAAGGGCAATAATGAATACTATTCGCGCACGACAAGGGTTATGGTAACCTGAAAAAAAACGGCAGATCCCACGTTCCGGGGGGAATCGATGTAATGCGAAGCCGCCAGCAAGGAGAGGCTTACATGTAAGTCGCGGCGAACATGACGTGTATGTCAATATATTCATGTTACCTCCTATCATATAAGCTCCTCATACAGTCGCGTCGCGCGACACCAATTTTGGTGTATATCAAGCGAGCGAAATGACCTCTATCTCACCATAAGCGTGGCATGTAAATCATGCTATGCATGACATGCAAGTCACTATTTTTTTATTTCCACCTGTCATATATGTTCGTCATACAGTCACATCGCGCAACACCAATTTTGGTGTATATCAAGCGAGCGAAGTGGCCACAAGCTCACCATGAGCGTGGCACGTAAGTCATGGTGAACATGACATGCATGTTATTATATTCATGTTACCGCCTGTCATATATTTCCTTCATACAGTCACGTCACGCAATATCAATTTCGATGTATATCTATCGAGTGAAATGGTCACGAGCTCACCATGAGCGTGTTATGACATTCATTACATACGTGTCATTATTTTCATGTTACCACCTGTCAGATATGTTCGTCATACAGTCACGTCACACGACACCAATTTTGGTGTATATCGAAACGACCGCGAGCTCACCATGAGCGTGGCGTGTAAATCATGTTACACCTGACATGCAAGTCATTATTTTACTGCTACCACCAGTCATATATGTTGGTCATACAGGCACGTCGCGCAATACCAGTTTTGGTGTAGATCAAGCGGTTGCAACAACCGCGAGCTCACCATGAGCGTGGCATGTAAGTCATGTCGTACATGACATGAATATCATGATTTTCGTTATACCACCTGTCATTTATGTTCGTGATACAGTCACGTCACGTAATACCAGTTTTGTTGCATATCCATTAAATTGAACTGCTGCGAACGCCCCGAGACATGTAACTCATGAATTACATGACATGCGTGCCATGATTTGTACCTTAAGACTTGTCAGTTATGTTCGTCATACACTTGTCATGGAATACAAATTTTGGTATATATCAAGTTAAAGAAACGGCTGCAAGAGCGCCAAGACCGTGGCAAGTAAATCATGCCATTCATGACAAATGTCATGATTTTCATGATATGACTAGTCATTTATGTTCTTCATACAGTCATGTTATGCCATACCAATTTTGGTACACATCCAATTAACGATACGGTCAGGAGAGCACAAAGTCGTAGGCGGATAGATAGATAGATAGATAGATAGATAGATAGATAGATAGATAGATAGATAGATAGATAGATAGATAGATAGATAGATAGATAGATAGATAGATAGATAGATAGATAGATAGATAGATAGATAGATAGATAGATAGATAGATAGATAGATAGATAGATAGATAGATAGATAGATAGATAGATAGATAGATAGAAACGCTCAAAGTCGCCGAAGTTCGCTAAGAAATGCTTCGCATTTAAAACAAAAAAATTCAGGAGCCATTCCACTCTGTGAAGGTGGATGACCAGCAAAGCTGTTTAGCGCATGACTTATTGGTGGCACAGAATTGCGAACCATAGCCTATCAAACGCCCTGCAGCTAAATCCGGAACGTCTGTCCAAAAAGTCCATCTTTATTTTGGCGTATGCTGTTTTTCCATTTGAGCGATGCGTCTTTTTGCCGCGACATGAGTCGATGCGCTTGACGTACCGTGCGCGATCTTAGAATTGCGTTTGCCGACCGTGCGCTCCCTTGTTCATCTTTTAGTGCGCCAGTGGTGAGTAGAGGAGTTTGCCCAATTTCTGTGGCACGTAGAGGGCTGGTCAAAAGTTCGCAGGCCACGCTTCCATAGGAATACATGGGATAGTGACCTGCGAACTTTTGACCCCCCCTGTACGTTATCGCTCGTTAACAAACGCAATGCCCCAGTCGTATAGAGCTTCGCTGTAAATAGAGAAAAGAAGTTGTACAATGTGCGAAACTGTGTTAAAACAGTGCAAAGCTCAAAACAAGAACAAAAAAAAAGTTATGAAGAACATCCAGATCAAGATGATAAGCATTATAAAAACTTTGTGTCTCGTGGACGGTTGAGTGTTCGCAGAGACAGGCCGGCACATGAAAACGCCCATACTCTCTCTGGTAACCTTACGCGGAATTAAAAAAAAAAGAAACAGGAGAACTGCGCAGTTGAGGGCAAGTGATGATACCGTCGAGAAGCTTGAAACGAAACACGAGATCAGCGCAATTTCACCGGATGTGAAGGGATTACACAGAAATTTATCGAACAGTGCTAGAATGAGATCCGGAGTCATGAGTAATTTCTGGCGAAGTGATGGTTACATATGCTTAGGCATTTTTCTTTCTTTCTTTCTTTCTTTCTTTTTTTTTTTTTTTTTTTTTTTTTTTTTTTTTTTTTTTTTTTTTTTGACCCGCTAATTTGTGCTAATGCCTATTTTAGGAATGCCATTGCTGATCAAGGAAGCATGTTCAAGTTGAGGAAGATAATAATAATAATAATAATAAGAAGAAGAAGAAGAAGGAGAAGAAAAAGAACTTATGAAAGAAAGTAGCATTATTACCCAAGTATCATAAAACTAAGTACAAGAACACGCAACTGCATCGCTGTCCCGCACTATATCAATTTACGATTATCCCGACGGAGTGCCGTTTCCGCCATGATGGTGGAACAGGTTATCCGAAAGCGGTATACACATCGCCCTTCAGCCGGTGCCACTGCGCCGCGGAATCGGCACTTGGCGCAGGAGCAACTTGTGACGTAAGCCGGGCTCCGTCGGCCGCCGTGAAGTGCGCGCCAGCGCCGCTCTTTCGCGCCCGCCGAGGTCCGGCGAGAAAGGAGTGGCGGGGGTACAGAAGTGGAGAGGCGCACTGCAAGTACCTCGCATGCTAACTCGACAAGAGCCACACCGCGCCGTAATTAACCTACGCCGTTACGGCACTCTCCGGCTGCTTCTTTGCGTTTCGCCCGAGCGCGGGCTCCTAGCTGTCAGCTCCAACCCGGTGTCCGCGCGATGCGCACGCTCACAAAGCGCGCGCGCGCGAAAGAAGCAAAATTTGTACGGCACACTCGGAAATGAAAGCGGGTAGAAGGGGAAAGACACGGTGTGACACGGTGGCGTTAATTTGATTTGGAGAAGAAAAAGCTCTCGTGCCGCACCGCCGCTAGCGGCTGATTCGCTGCGGCTGCCCGGTGTAATCACATGCTTTGTCGCTTTGCGGCCGTTTTAATGGTGTGCGATTAGTCCTGTTTACCAGTAGATGGAGCCCCCCCCGCTCTGCTGGAAGATGCACCGGCGAAAGAAAGGAAAAATAAAGCGAGCAAGAAGAAAGTGAACAATTAGGAATCACGGTCGTTAGAGGAGCCGGTTCCGCGGCGTGCCGTAATGAGGGCCAGTCGGCAAATGGCCGCCAATTTGCAGGTTCCTCCCGGCCGAGAGCGCTCCTCTTCTTCCGCGGCCCCTTCTTCCCGCGCCTATGCGGAGCGCCTCGCTGCTGCTGCCCGCAAGGAGAGAGCCACAAGCTGATGGCGGCGTTTCACTCCCTGTCGTCACCTGTGCGCCCAGCTAAAGTGCCGCCTGGCCGGCAACACTCGTGGCATAGCACAGCATTGAAACTGAGTCAGATGCTGTCCAGACGTGCAGGACGCATGGCGCACTTCGGCGTGGCGCTCGGAGCAGTATCCTTTCCCAGGCCGCAGTTTTCATAAAGTTCCTGCGAATCTTTTCGAGATCCAGCTGCGCGTCGCTGTAGTGAGAACTGAACAGTAGTGAACGCGCACTGCAGGTGTCTCACGATGTCCGAGGAAAGCACAAAACGTGTTCTTTTGCGAGCGTCTGTTTTTCCTGTCCGAAGACATGTGCCACAGTTAGAGCCGAACTTAGGTGCTTCCGCGTGGACATTCAGGAAAGAGGTGTCGCGACTACTCTTGAAGTTTTTAAACGTGACAGACCTCGCATGCGACTGGTGATAAACTATTTTTTTGCAGTTTATAAACGCTCAACCTCGCACGTGATTGGTGATGAGTGACGCTCATATTGCGGCGTGGTGTGGTGTGGTGATAAGGGGGGCTCGGAACAGCACCGTACGCGAGAAAGCTCATGAGGCACGGGAATGTGCACTGCTGTCGCGCTTCGGGCACCTTTTTATGGTTGAATAAAACCTGAAAGGAGGAAACTGGGCGGGGCAATTGCCTGCAAATCTCGCAAGGCTAGATTCCCCGGCAACCTACAACGTCCTCATCCTTCTCTTTTTGTCATTTGCTGGCCGCCTGTTGTACGTACGTGTGCGTGTGCGTGTGCGTGTGCGCGTGTGCGTGCGTGCGTGCGTGCATGTGTGTGTGCGCGCGCGCGCGTGTGTGTGTGTGTGTGTGTGTGTGTGTGTGTTTGTGTGTAGTGGGGGGGGGGGCGTATAAGAAGCATCTCGAATAACGCGAGAAGAAAGAAAGCTAGCGGAGTTTAAAATAACTTATGCCATTCATTTGGCGCAATTAATGAAGGCTTTCTCGTTCATTTCGATAATGAGCGGACAAAACGGTGTTTGTAATTGAACGGCTCGAAATTTTCATTTCCTGGACAGAAGTGGGGGGAATGAAAAAGAGGGAGGTATGCGGTCAGGCTGCCGGACGCGTTGCCGTGCGACAAATGAGTGAAGCACAGTCGAGCGCCACCACGCGGGCACGGTGTCACTGGAACGGGAATTAATTGGGGCAGCACGGAATATTCGAAATTCCGCGAAATTGGCGTAGCACGCTGCCGCGGATATCACGGTGCCCTGCACTGCGGCGAAGCTAGCTCACAGTTTCGTTTAATGCTTTATTTTCTTTCTTTTTGTATTCGCTGATTGCATGACGCATCTCTCCTCCATCGCAATAATCATTGAAACGGAATGCGGGACGAAAGAATGACACAGTTCTGCCGTTCAACTGTTAGATTGGTTGCAGCTTTGTGATAGAAGGGAAGAGATTCTCTCGCAAACAGCTATTTCCAAGTTACTTCACAACAGGGCCCTAAAGTCTTAATGCTTATGGCGTTATGCTATGCCGCGAAACCTCTTCCAGAGTTCGAAATTGAGTTAACTGCTGCTAGCTATTAAATACTTAATGGCAAATGATGCGCTTAGTGCGCAAGGTCGGTGTCCGTTTTGTGGGTTTTAGATGTGAAGCATCTTATGGCGAAGCTTAATCCGGTGGTGGTGGTGGTGGTGGTGTGCCGCGTGACCACCCTTACTGCGCATGTGCAAACCCTTTCAAAAAAAATATAAAAATGAAAAACCTCCTCTCCCCCCCTCTAGGCATCCCTCCCCGCGGCAAGCACACCCTCACTGCGCATGCGCCTCCCCTCCTCTCCCCCCTCTCTCCTCCAGGCATCCCTGCCCGCGGCGTCCACACTCCCACTGCGCATGCGCATCCCCCCCTCTCTCTCCTCTCCTACGCTCCCCCCTCCCCTCTCTTTCGCCTCGCGACGCCGACGCAGGCAGCGTCTGCTAGCGAGTTTCTTGGCTGAAAAAACCGACTGCTCGCGCTGCACACTCTAAGCCGAAAAGGACCAAAAGGGGGGTATGACATTGGTCCTTCAGGGGACTAACTGGGCTGCCACAGATTTTGAACCATTTTTGGACCAACTGCAGGAGTGACTACAGTGGTTCAACTGTTACCCCTTGGCACTTACTCCACTAGGCTTAAATGTTGGTCCTCGTAGAATGCTCCAGGGGGACTAACAGTTGAACCGTCTGGACGAATCGAAAAAAAATGGCGCCCTCGCACTAGTCGGTATAGTTCGTGGTTATTCCAACTTAATCAGCATTGGAGACCGTAGTTATTGGGACAAGCGCACAAACATATATATATATATATATATATATATATATATATATATATATATACACACACACACACAATGACATCTCAAAGTGAAACACAGCAAACCCCGCCCGCCCGCGCTACACAGCCGAAAACCAGCCATCGGATATATATTGGCACAGTGTTTTGACCTCCCATGTAGTGCTGGTGGGAGACTTCTGTTCGGCGTAATAGAACAATAAACATTGACAGCGCAGTACGTCTAAACTTACGTGGGCTTATTTGTAGCACCGAAGCACAGCGATCTTTTAATCTGAATCCGCGTAATCTCGAACGCACCTTCAGTCAGTGAATTCGAATTATCGGCTAGCACTCGATCGTGTCGGCAGAACCAGCGTTAGCAGTGCTGGTGCACAACTCCGCACACACAAACATAGCAGCGGCGCCTATGCAGGAATGCCGGCGAAGCAGTGAGGCGCCCGTCGATGCCGCTGTCGGCTACTTGCCGATAACGTCACTAGGCTTACGAGGAGCACGGCTGTACTTACGACCCCCGGCGATCACAACATGCGTTTCCTGAGCAATTTTCGTCGTCGTTATTTTAGACACAAAGGAAAAATAGGTGGGTGTTCACTGTCCGCGGCGTATTAAGGCGAAAGCCTTTAATGTCTCATGCTCACGTCCGTCCGGTGTCCGTCCGGTGTCCGTCCTTCCGGTGTCCGTCCGGCGTCCGGTGTCCGTCCGTCCGTCCGTCCGTCCGTCCGGTGTCCGTCCGTCCGTCCAGTGTCCGTCCGTCCGTCCGTCCGTCCGTCTGTCTGTCTGTCTGTCTGTCTGTCTGTCTGTCTGTCTGTCTGTCTGTCTGTCTGTCTGTCTGTCCGTCCGTCCGTCCGTCCGTCCGTGTCCGTCCGTCCATGTCCGTCCGTCCCGTCCATTCGAGCTCTGGCACGGAGCCAGGTGGCCGCCGGGATGCGCAAACGGACGCCGGTCGCGTCGGACTCTACAGCGCTCGCTCTTTGCTTGCGTAGCTTCGCTGTGCCCAGCGTTTTCAATCATTCTGACCGACGCCGTCTCAATGGACGTTCACGGAATTCACCTTCAAATTTACAAAGGGCCCGTCAATTTAAGCGCTGGAACGCTATGGCGTTTGCACGATGCACAAAGCGCGAGAAAATACTAACGCATGCGAACGGAGGAAGATTAGTCTCTCGTCTCGCTGCGACTCGCGGTAAAAAATTAAAAAAGGAAACACGCACACATTCGCTTTGTGTGTTATCCCACTGAGAGTGTAAAAGAAAAAAAAGACATGGCATAGTCAGTGGAACGGCCACACGCTTTCGCCGAACACACTTTAGAATGTACAAAGTGTCCTTCAATTTTTACGGAGTTGTGTATATATATATATACATGTATAATTACAACGACGAGACCGCTCGCAAGCACGGTTGTTTACTGTGCACACCGCCGGCCGCACGATGATTTGTATCGGCAGTCGCCTTCATGTTAAATGTTTGACGATGATTGTCGCATGGAGAGAAAGACAGTGTTTGAACTGTACTTTAATCCAGAAGACATTATTTTCCGTGAAACAAATTCTATGCGACGTTTCTTCCACCTGTGCCGCAACGCACTCACACCGGCCGCCGGCCCGGCCAGCCGGCTTGGTGCCGATGACGTGCGAAGCCTACTTCGTATATGGCTTCAAAGTTGCGGGAACACGACCGCTGACGAACAGCTTACTTTTCTTAGCGCTGTCGGTGTTCTTCGTAGTTCTTCCTAATTCGGCACATTGAAACGTATTATCCGCGGTGTCCGGGCTCGGAGGCTCGGACACCGCGGATAATACGTTTCAATGTGCGGACTGCGGGTCTCTGTGTCCAGTCGGAGTCTTCTGTCTCTCATTGCCCATTAGCAGCGATTGGCATGTTCCAGTAGGAAACACCGCTCCATCACTGCGTGTTTTGCGCCTCCCCAGTTTTCTCTCCTGCGCAACGCTGCGATGCGGAGGCAGTGCCGGCAGCTCGATAGGGAATAAACGTGCCGGAACTCATCCGCTCGCTGTGTGCGCCGGCGCGAGTTGAACTTGCCTCTTATAAAAGCTTCGATTCGTTGAATAGTGCTTCGCTTTCACTCTGGCGTACAACCGATATAACTCGTCTTCGTGCTAGCCGACAGGGCCGAGCAGTGCAGCGCGGCAGCAGGCGATCAGCGCGCAGTTACTCTCCCCGTTGGTCCCTTCATTGCCGGGCGTTTGCGCACGACACGCACTGCCACGCATTTATTCCCTGTTGGACGAACCGTTCATCCGTTGGACTAACGACTGCAGTTAGTCCAAATTTGCCGGATTTCGGCTTAGAGTGCACAACCGTTCACTGGCCACCCCGTATATATGGCACTGGATCTTGACCTGCAATGTGGTGCCGGTGGGAGATTTCTCCTGTGCGTTGTTGAACAATAAAAATTTGCAGCGTGCGCGTTAACTAAAAGCGGACTGCGGGTCTCTGTGTCCAGTCGGAGTCTTCTGTCTCTCATTGCCCATTAGCAGCGATTGGCATGTTCCAGTAGGAAACACCGCTCCATCACTGCGTGTTTTGCGCCTCCCCAGTTTTCTCTCCTGCGCAACGCTGCGATGAGCGCCAGCGTCAACGCCGCCGCCAGTGTAAGTGTTAGCGCCCGCTGCTTCACATCTACACATGGTTCCCTTTAGCGGGAGATGGTGTAATTTTTTTTAATGCTTAGTGTGTGTGCACCTCCGCAGCGCATCAATCATCCTCCGTACGGAGATGTGAATGTTCCGCGTTGTTCAACGGTCGCGTGCAACGTGCACTACCACTTCTTTTACGGCGGAATACACAATAACGTTTTTACTATGCAACAGTGTGTATGTAAATGTTGGGACGTGGTTCTGCGAACTCAGACACAGTATGCGGCAGCATACCTCCGACGTTACGGCGACGAAGTGAATGTACAACACCGATATTGCGCGATACTTCGGTGCATGCATACCATCTGTGGGTGGAAAAGACTGCTACCGCATTGCAGTGTGGTCGTACACTTTAATACGGAGAATCTGTGAATTTTTTTTAGGCAACATTGAATTTTGCTGCTCTGTCTAAATGAAATGGATTACACAAATCGCATTATATTATCGCGCAGATTTCTTCAGACGCGTTCTGAGGAACAGAATGAAGGACCTTGCTCTTCCCGATGAATTTCAACAAAGGAATTATGTAGTATAAGCGGATTTCTTTTTCTTTTTTTTTTTTTGCTATCTCGCTTCAAAGAACTGTTTACATACGATCCAACTTTATTTCATATGCTTCTTTGTGGTTTTTTTCTTTGTTTGCATTGCGCGTGCGTAGGCGTTCGATCTCCTAATTTCGTCTGGTCCTTTTAAAGAAGTTGCGCTTATGTGCAACAACATGTCATGCACCACTTCTTTCTATTTCACTTATTCTTTTTTTTTTTTGCATTATTGAGCATTATTGAAAACAATCTTCATAATTAATGCTGCCTTAGCAACTACACGTAAGCGAATTGGAGCAGCACCTTGCACGCGCCTCCGCCTTCTCCAACTGACCCACCAGGCTAATATATATCTAAACACAATTAAGCAGACAGCCTAAATGCAGCCCATAAATTATTCAACACCACAGGACTCAAGAACGCAAGAGGGCGTACTCCCATGAAAAGAAAATGAAACAAGTGAAAATTAAATTCCGTTTTTCGGTGATGGTATTACAAAAATATTCTGTGGAAAGGTAATTTGCAATTGAAGACACGATGAGAACGTCCACCTTCCAGTACGGTGGCCGTGATTCGTTGATTCGTTCATTTAAGACAAAGAATAAACATATGGTGGCGTAGCGGATTGCTTCAACTTAATTTTCATCAACTGTAAGTGTACAGATGTTTCTTCACTCAGATTCCTGTCGGAAAGCTGTCACCGCATTCGACAACGGTTAGTCAAAACCAATTGGCCACCGAACGAGGGCCTCAAGTTATCTATGCGTATGACCTTCCCAGAAAATATTACTGACATCTCAATAACACAGCCTACACAATCATTTTTTCTGCAAAGGCTGTTATGAGAGCACAACAGCCGATTTTGGCGCCTTAGTTGTCCGCCGCCGCCGCCGCCGGTGTCCCGGTCCGTAACCACTATCGTACGAAATGAGGAAAAAATACCCAGGGTCGAGCGGGATTTGAACGCAGGCCCTCTGCGTGGCAGGCGAGCATTCGACTCCACAGCAATGCTCGAAACTCTATCGCAAAAGGACCCTATACAGGCGTCATGTCGGGCAAGGAATCACGTTAACAGGTGTAATATGGCATGGTAGAAGAGTAAAATAACAACCAGGCGCCACACAACGCGAATTGCGTAACGAGTGGGTGGTTTGAAGCTTCCGACCTATTACAAAGGGCTCAGCCATAATTTTTCATCGTCATCAGCCACAGCATCAACAAAGTGATCATAATGCTTTGCAGATGAGTGGCGGGCAGCTCGCTTCTCCGCAGAATGGCGAATAATGGCATAGTGGGTGCTTCCCTACTTCGCAAAAATTATGATGATTTATTTCGTAGTGGGTACCTTGCAAGTGTACTTTGTATTAGTTGCCCCAAAAGAGTTTAGAACGGGCTCTAGAAAGGAGCCGCTCTTCCAGCTTTCGTTGTGACTGTGCTGAGCGTTGTAGTAGTATAGTCCCGTGAAACCGTGGCACACACCCACGCTGCCACGTGTTCCTCGCAGGCCTGGCGTTTTCTTTTTTAACGGCGGAGCTGTCTATCCAGCCGTTGGTTTTCCTTAGAAAATTATCATCATGAACCCGCACGCGCTATGTTCGTCCTCTTCGTTCACAGAACAAATCGGCGCATGATTCTGATAACGCTGGTGTGTGAGAGAACGAGTACACAGAGACAAAGAGCAAGAAAGAGCCAGACAGAAAGAGAGAAACTCATGGCGAAAATATTTCTTCACGAGGCCGGGATTCGAACCCGCGTACCCACGATCCGAAAACGAGCATCGTAACCGCTAGGCCATCCATGGCACGCTAGCCAAAGCATAATATATCTTGTATAGCATAGTATAGCAAGCGGGTTGGAAAAGGAAGTGAGGGTTAGGTGAATAGATGTGAGAGTGAGGAGGAAGGAAAGAAGGAGTGGAGAGAGGAAAGCACATCATAGAAAGAAAGGGAGAAATAGAGAGATAGAGAAGAAAGACAGAAAGAGAAAGAAAAGAGAGAACGACAGAGAATCAAAGAAAGAGGGCGAAAATAAAGAGATAGGGAGAGGAAACCAGAAGTAGAGAAAGAGAAACAAAGGGAAGAAAAAAAAAAGATACAAAGGGCGAGAAAGAGAGAGAAAGAAATAGAAAGAAATAGAAAGAAAAAGAGACAAAAAAAAGAGATAGAAAACAGAGAAAAAGAGAGGAAGAAAGAAAGAGAAAAATAAACAGAAACAAGGAAAGCCACCCAGTTCCACTGTTTCTTCAGGCTTGGCACCACAAGAGCGAAGCTGTCTTATTAACCTTTTTTTATTTTATTTTTTTTTAATACACGGCGCGAGCACTTTTCACAGTACGGCTGGTGATTAGCTTACTAAAATTCAATATGCGTACTTCTAGAGTCGTGCCACTTCTATGATACTTATTTATTCGATTACCCTCTTCGCAGCTGGTGGTTCGTTTTCCTGATATATACATAATCATGGCTTATGCTACGTGCGAGCCACTGGCAAAGGGTATAAAACGTGTAAAATTACCAGCATGGCACAAAAGTTTTCTCTCGTGCTCAGTATCGTTGCGAATTTATTTATTTATTTATTTATTTATTTATTTATTTATTTATTTATTTATTTATTTATTTATTTATTGCCAGAGCACGCGGAATCAGGAGAGCAAAGCGAATTAGCGGCATGTTTGTTGCATCCAACCCCTCCATCTGGCCCTTCCGCAAGTCCTATCTCCCCCCGCAAATTAAGGCTTGTGTAGCCCCCCATTAGAAGGCACCAACACCCTCTAATCTTGCGGGGAAAGTGGCATGCAAATAATGATAGCACTTGTACGCAGCAACAAGACACGTCCTTTGATAGAAATTCAACAATAAAGATAAGTGCATGGAGACCACCGAAAAGATGGAGCGGAGACTGATAACAACTCGTGACAATCAATTAACGGGCTGCTTTGAATATACAACGAGTGGAGAGGGTGCGAAATGAGGCAGAAGCAGCGCTGCCACTTACCCGTCAATTGATCCGCTGCTGGCTGAACAAGCGCGTATAGTACAGAGCAGAATGAGCGCTGGTAATATTACAGTGACAGCACGACAAAGATGGATCAAAACAAGCGGTTATACTTGCATTAGTGTGGCCTACTAGGCGGTAATAAAAAAGCGAAAGAGCTCTCATGTTATACGCTAATTGAGAAGTTGAGACTCATCACCGAGACCCATCATTTAAATGGCCGCAATCCTTTATACGCAAATGAAATCAAAATAAATTGCTGCGGTTACTCCTTGCTCATCCTGGCTGACACGAGTTACAGCTGGGATAGCGTACGCCATGCGCGTCGGCAGGGGAATGCGAAAGGAGCACTTGCCCCCCCACCCCACCTTCGAGCCACACAAGCGCTCCCCCTTCCTCCACCGCGATGCAATAGAGGTTTGCAACCCCCCTCACCCCCTCCCCCTAGACTGAATCCTGCCGACGCCCATCGCGTACACCACTCAAAATTGAACTAAATAAACAAACAAATGACATCTTCACTTCGTTTTGGCATAATTGGAGAGGTTCTAATTCATTCTAATTGGGGTATTACGGAAATGAAAATCCCTGCCGCACTTCGCTATTCATGAGAACCGATGTTTGTCGCTCTTTACTCGTCGTCGTTTATTTCACGCTGTTTTTACATTTAAGATGTTCAACGTAGGCCGGTCAACGTACTACGTATATCACGACGCTTGCAGACAGCATATAAGCGCGCATTCGCCCCGTTCAGTGAAAAAGTTGAGAACAAGAGGAAGAGAGTGAGGGAAAAAAGCCGGCAGATCCCACGCACTGTGGAAATCGATGTAATGCGAAGCAGCCAGGAAAGAGGAAATCATGCTTTACATAAATTGCATGTCATGTTTTACATGTTAGGACCTGTCATTTATGTTTGTCATACAGTCACGTCGCGCAATACCAAATTTGGTGTATATCAAGCTAACGAAACGGCCGCGAGCGCGCCATGAGCGTGGCATGCAAGTCATGTCGCACATGACAGGTCATGATTTCCTTATTACCACTTGTCATTTATGTTCGTCATACAGTCACGTCACTCAATCCCAAATTTGGTGTATATCAAGCTAACAAAATGGCCCGAGCGCGCCTTGAGCGTGGCATGCAAGTCATGTCGCACATGACATATCATGATTTCCATATTAACACTTGTCATTTATGTTCGTCATACAGTCACGTCACACAATACCAAATTTGGTGCATATCAAGCTAACGAAACGGCGGCGAGCGTGGCATGTAAATCATACTTTCCATGACAAGTTAGTCATGATTTTCATGATATGACCAGCCAATTATGTTCGTCATACAGTCATGTTATGCCATACCAATTTTGGTATAAATCCCATTAACGGTACGGCCAGAAGAGCACAAAGTCGTAGATAGATAGATAGATAGATAGATAGATAGATAGATAGATAGATAGATAGATAGATAGATAGATAGATAGATAGATAGATAGATAGATAGATAGATAGATAGATAGATAGATAGATAGATAGATAGATAGATAGATAGATAGATAGATAGATAGATAGATAGATAGATAGATAGATACGCTCAAAGTCGTCGAAGTTCGCTAAGAAATGCTTCGCATTTAAAAATGAAACGAGGTGAAGGGGGAGCTCGGCCGGAGTGAGATTAGTGCTCTCTCATTGCGTCCGAGTGCATGAGCAAATACGAGCAAGTACAGTGCGCAGCGCGGGAGCAAGCGTCGGGCATGCTTCAAGGTCGCAATCGCGCCTCGTTCGCGAGTCCGGTGCTCCGTGACCTCGACATGGGCTTGCGCAGCCGAAGACAAGCGAGCGCACTGCACCCCGCGCGACTCGGACACGCGAGTCGCTCGCGTCGGATGCTGTGGAAAAGGGGCCAAGTGTGTCGGCAAAATATTGACACGACCGGCGCCTCGCGAGCAGCCAAGGGGGCGAGAGTAAACGCCAGTGTAAACAAATCAAGCCGCGCGCTCTTCTCCGCGCAACCGCGTATTTTAGGGGGATCCCCCCGACCGGCTATTTCCGGCCAGTGGCTCCTCCGCCGCCGCCGCGCTGAGCTTTCTGCGCTGTCCCTTCTTTTTAAAACGCGATTTCTGGCGCCCGAATTTCTTGCTTCTCTGTTTGAGCAGCGTGCTCGTTGCGTGCTTTCTTCGCCTCAAGAGGCCGGTTCCTACCGGAGCACGCGGGCGGCCGCGTGCATGGTCGCTATTTGGGTGGCCCCTCGCCACGCTATTATGCGCCGACGCTGTGCGCGCGAGAGGCGTGCGAAACACTTGCAAGATGTGAAAACGGGGCTGCGGGTGAGTCGCTCATGCCTCCTCAACGCCATTAGCTGAGCAGCGTGGGCGCTGGCAAGTGCGCGCCATACTGAGCGAGATGGAATTCTTCGAGCGTCAGCTACACATATGATCGCGCCTGCTGTCTGACCGAGTGCGTGATTTGTACGCCTACTCAGCCTCAGTAGCACCACAGTATATTTTGTGTGCGCGTATAAAATAATGTTGTACGCCAGTGCAATCTTTTCGTTATTTCTTGTATGCTGCTAAATGATCTCGGCTCTAAATTAATTACAATCATTCAAACGGGCGCTGTGAAATTGCACACTGTAAAAATTAGGGCATCTCCTACGGTATAGTATTCAAGCTATGTACAAGCCTGGGATTGCTGGCAACACTACGTAGTAACACTACATTATGCATCAGAACATTTTGTGTGTGTGTGTGTGGGGGGGGGGGGGGGGTGGCGGGGAAGGGTCTGAGACCACCATTTGTAATTTAACAATTAGGGACCGGTCCTCAAAAAATGTGGACTGAAATATTAGTCAATATCAAAGCTGGTGCAATTAAAAGTCGATCCCGGAAACTTCAAGTGTAATATACGTCTTGCCAGGGAGGGATGTTCTGGTGCTGAATGCGGAGAAGAAAGTGAACGCGGGTACCAGAACCGGATGCACGGTATATCCATGCAGTTATTTGTCATAGTCACCATATCATTGCATGTAACGAATCTCATGCTACTCATTTCTGTATAGCTCCTACAACAGCCCCAAGGTTTCAGTGAATCATGAAGTCAACGGGTTCGTCTGCGTGACCGATTACCTGGACCTTCTATAGCGAAGGGGATTTGCGCAACGGTTTTGATGAAACTAAATATCAATTGTAAGCGCAAAACGTGTCCGAGTTCCAAATTCGCTTTGAAAGGTAATGATAAATCATTATAACATAATAATTAATTTATACACATTTTTAATAAATGTAGAGAACTTAGACGAGCGGATTTTTCCCCTTTTCTACCTGTAATTTATCTTTATTTCTCACTTCGTGTTACATCGGCTACACGCTTGAGGTTAGCTAGAAGTTTGCAAGTCTGCTGCGATGTGAAGCTGATGGATGGATGGATGGATGGATGGATGGATGGATGGATGGATGGATGGATGGATGGATGGATGGATGGATGGATGGA